>JADRCH010000169.1:4048876-4266824 GCA_019843965.1 Rhynchomys soricoides | reverse complement strand
CACAGAGAGATGGACCCTCCCATATCAACCATTAATTGAAGAGTTGGACAGTCTGGCCTGTAGGTCAATCTTATGGAGGCATTTTTTCAATTGAGAGTCCCTCTTCCTAAAGTTAATAGCTTGTGTGAAGTAGATATGAAACTGACCAGAAGACAAGGATTCTGTTTAGTGAAACTGCTAATCAGTCCAAGCTTAAAAACGTAGCAGAAATTATTTTCTCATACAATGAAAATGGACAATCATTAATATTTCAGTGATTTTTGTGTCGATAACAACATCTTAAGAGACAAAAATCGGCATGAAATATTTTGATATAATTTGAGAAAGCTAATATAAATTTGTGTTAAAAAGAGAGACAAAGATACAGACTGAAAGACTAACAAATAATGAATCAAGTCTAAAAATGTTGGAGAATATTCATCCATACCTCAGAGAAAAAATAATTTCAAGAGAAATGTAATAATTAAAGACTAGTGAGTTTGGATATACATGATCACTGAATTTCTCTTAATAACCCCACAGAGGTGTGTGAAGTAATAGAATTTTTACTATTCTATTGATGATGTAATACCTATGGCTTATAATAGGTTTTCTGGCATTGCTGGCTAGTCACACAAAAGCCATGCTTAGCCAGGACAACCAGAAAAGTGCTGAGTAGTGTGTGCAACTCTACTGAACCTGCTGGTTTCCTTTATGAGCATCCTGTCGGTCTCACATAAACATAAAACACAAGTGTTCTGTGCAACATCCATTGCTGTGTGCAGAGAAGCAAGGTAATTAAGCCAGCTTAAGTCTGAGTCCTAGGATGGCATCCTTCCTGTTCCCAATGGGTGCCTCTGCTTCACATCTACATACAGCATGATTCCAGTGATTGTACTCTATCATCCTTTACATTTGAGTTGTAAAACACTGTCATGAAAGAGTGTGCTATTTAATTATCCGGCCTTAATTCCTCTGTCAGCTCCATTAGCTAACAAGCATATCAGCAAATGACTCCACTGATTGTCTGCCTCCCATGTTAATCATGAGATTCCATTCTTAGCAGTCCCTTGCGTGTCTAACACAATATGGACTGATATGTATCATTTTATTATAATTTTACTGTCAATTCTTTAATAATCCTTTAATTTTTAGAAGTGAATGTTATATTTTATAACAAAAACAGGACAAAACTGTTCAAGAGATTCTTGGGCAGGCATCCAGACTGAATGCAGAATTTCTTAAAACTACACTGCTTAATAGACTCATGAAAAGACTCATATTTCCTAACATACAGAATTAGTAGAAGCTCTATAATACTCCTGCCAACGCATCCGAGGGTATCATTACTAGCTAAATGAGAACTCTAATGAAGAATGTGGAGAAAATTGGGTGTCGTTTGGTGTTCTCTCTGGGTATTAGAAAGTCTCATTTAGGAATGTATGCTCAGTGCCATCTGCATAAGGCAAACTTAATTTGGTATCACATTAGTTTATCTGTGACACACCTGCCTCTTCTCTGGACTTCTGAAGAACGACAGCAAGTTTTCAACTATAATAAACTTCATATTATTTTAATTAGTATCTCTACTGAAATGAAAAACAGAAGTTACTTTTTATACCAATAGGATTTCAGATACTTCAGGGAATAAAGCAGGGAGTTTAAAATTACTTTGGTCATTTGCAGTTGCTTAAAAAAAAAAAAAAAGATGGTAAATGTAATTTTGCAAAGAATCATCTAGCAAAGTAATTATGCCACAGAAATGGAAATACATTACATAAAACACAGGAAGACTCAATCTCATCATGATAATAAAATGCCACCATCTACGTCTATGTCTGTCAGCTAGAGACTGCATCAATTCATCTTTTCCTTTTTTTCCATGAACCTTAATTTCTAGTCTCTGGTGCTTATCAATTTTTAAATACATAAAACCTGAGTAAAGGGGAACATTTTAAACTGTTTCAGTCATTAAAAAAAGTCCAATAGCCAATCTGCAACTCACTAATGGGCATAAGATCGCAAACTGATACAAGTTTTGTATGTGACTCAATTATGACCAAACTCCAATGTGCTCTGAAGTATACAATATTTAAAATGTAGAAAAATAAGTAGTCTCCAAGAAAGCTAAGCAGTTTCCCACCTACCAATGTTCATGCTATAGAAATGGGTTGCTACCTCTTTAATCATCATAAATATTAATAAAGAGGCCCTGTCCTCGGGCTTTTACATCAGGGTTACGATCGTCCTCTAGGTGACTAATAGCTGAAATTACTCAATTGTCAAACATTTACATAAGACTTAGAAATTCATTATTAGTTAAGAGTTAATGTTTACTCCAACATGCCGTACTGGTAATAGACATATTCTGTAGGCAATGCAAGTAGTAAAATAGTTTGAGAAAATTTATTTAACACTGACTTATTTTCTTGAGCTTATCCCAGTACATCTAAGGAATACTACAGACAAATAAAACTTTCACAAATAGTTTGCTCAAAATTAATACCAACTTAGCTTAAACTGTTCCAGGTGCTACTGTGGAGACAGAGGCCAAGGGCGAGCCCAGGGGCTCCCTTGTCGTCTCTGCTCTACCATGACACATTAGCTTTGAAATTCTGTCCAAATCATACTTTCATCAGTGTAATACTTTGTCTATTACATCATCTGTTCTGTGTGCTGGTAGGGGTGGTGTGTGTGACCCTGTCTGTTAGGGGACAACCGCTGGTCGTTTGGTCTCTCCTTACAACGAACCAGTCGTAGGCATGGAATTAAGATCCCCACGCTCATGGCAACGGCTTTTACCCGTGGAGCAATCTCCCTGCCCTGTCATTCACATTTTCTCCCTGATAAACAGGTATGTGTAAAATAAAAACAAGTAAGTACATTTGTTAAATTAAAGATAAAAGTTTAAAACACTGCTACACATTGTCAAGCTGCACACGGAGAAAACTAAGAGTCAAAACCAACAAATTTGCATGCTAAATAATTCAGTCATTTCACTTTTCTGTTTCTAACCATAATATATAATGAGTATTATTCTCTGAGCATTTGATGATATCTGACATGTTTAGCCCAACCTTGTGCATTAGATAAGTTCAAAATCTTTCTAATATATATTCTAATTTAAATATGTTATTATTATTATTGTGTGTGATTTGTATGGTTGTGGTCATATGCGTGTTACAGCATGTGTGTGTAAGAGCAATTTTGGAGTGGGTGTTGCCCTTCCTGTATGGGATTCTGTGATTCTAAGTAGGTCATCAAGCCTATGTGAGACAGGTGCTTTAACCCACTGGGCAATCTTGCCAGCCTAGGTCATATTCTTTAGAGACAATAACATCTCACCTGATTGTCAAATCTCTTTATGTTCACATGGAACTACTTCTATGTCTCATTTTTAGTTCAAATGGTTCCCTTTTCATTAATATCCAATATAGTATTATGAGAAGTTGTTAATTTGCTAAATATTATGTTCTTCTTTGTATTCATAGATTGAAGTGACAATAAGTATCATCACATTAAAAATATGTCAAAACATCAAACTGAAATAGCAATGAGGCATCTGTCACTGTGTTACTGTCAGCTATCTTTGAGAACAAGTTTACCTGCAGTGTAAATCCTAAATGTAACCCTGGAGGAATAGCTTGTCTCTTAGAAAACACTGGGGAAAAGCCAAGGTGAATTCCACCACCACCCACCACCTCCCTTTTGTTACCGTGACTCTTTTTTCTTCTTCCCCCCTCTGATGATTGAAACTTAAGTTTTATTTTAGTATGATGTTGAAAACATTAGTCATACAAATTAAAAAAAAAAAAAAACACTGAGGTACAGCAGGAATCTCATGTGTAAATGGTTGAATCCTTATAGCGGCAGCAAAACACAGCCTCACTATGTAACACATAACAATAAACACATTCTAGCCACAGAACGTAGCCTTTTATCTTTCTTTTTTAAATGAAAATATCCTTTAAATATCCTTAAAACCTCAAGAGGGATAGGATATAGTAAATATCTGAAGAAATAACAGACAAATTGTGTGTGTGTGTGTGTGTATACTTATAATAATATATTTATATATATATAAAACTTGAATAAAGGCACTTATATATCACAAATGTTCTTTTAACTCAGTTAAGTGAAATCATTTACATTACTGGATAAAATATATAATGTAAGCTGCCATAAAATACAAAACAATCCGAATGTTTTTGTATTTAACTATTTAATGTTAAATCATCATAATTCCCACCAATTAAAATAACAATTAGTTCTTTTTAACATTATGTCCTTTACACAGAAGACTTTAAAAACATTTAAATGATCAGAAAGATTTTAGTTTTAGGCTAAAAATATACATATGAAGAATATGAACTTTAAAATCCCATTTCCTACCTTCACGTTATCTGGATGGAGTCCTCCAGGGTGCTTGTCCATGTACTGACATAAATCAGTGTGCTAGGGAAAAAGGGTGAAAATGTATTAACATCCCTCTGGCTATAGCGTGATGAATCAATACTTCTCTACTTCAAAGTCACCATTACTTTCTGGACAAAACAAACACAGAATGTGTGGGTCAACTGTCTAGGGTGTGCAGTTGCATGTTCCACCACTCCCCATTTCACCTTAATAAAACCATCTTCACCTGGAGGTTTTATGTTGACCATATTTGTATTAGTAGGAATACCTGTTTACAATTTGCTAAGTGTTGGTTTCTTCATTGAATATACATTCTGATACTTAACAAAAATCCAATCACAAGTTTTCCGAGGACAACTTGAATTCTTATTTACTTTATGTAAGCTAAAGATATTCAAAACTCTATTATCCTAGTGAAATTAATAACTGGAATTTTTCACATGTCTATACACCTAACTTTTTCTGTTTTCAAGAACTGACTATATTTACATAAATACAAATTATAAATTAACAAAAATGCTTTCAAAGTCACAACTTCAAAAAAAGACAGACAGGTACCTATTAACACACTCAGATAATATTCAGTTATTTTTCAAGCATGACAAGTTAATGTATCAATAATAGTATTTTTCCTTAGATTATTTTTGTTTACATGATGAATGACAGAAAACTATTAAAATGGTAGTTTAGTCAAAAGTTATGTTCTCTTATTGTAAGGTATCCTATGATTTACAAGACAGTTACAAGGTAAAACAAATGAATAAGAGTCCTAGTGTCCGTTTGGCTGCAGTGCCTGAGGACTTGCAGGTTTTATAAAGCATTTGAGGACACTGCCTCAGCCATCATGTCCACAGCTTAAAATTAGTTACTTGGATTTGACTGTACATCAATGGCAACTGCCGATGACACACGGCAGACCATAAAGTGATCCCGTCATGAGCTTATACTGATGCACTGAATATAAGGTGTGCCAGGTACCACAACAGAGCACAGAGTATCCATTAACAGTGCCCTGTAAGGCTCATGAGCAATGAAGGGCAGAATGTCCTCTAAACAACTCGGAAAGCAATCAGTTCTGATAAACAACTTAGCCATTCCAAGGATAAATTAAAAACTGGGACAAAAGAGCTAGTCGATACATACAGTCTGATCTCACTATTTTATGTAAAACCACGCAGGATGCTAAGAATCAGAGTCAGACTCCATGCTGCTGAAATATTTAAACTATAGTAGCTGACACACACAAAGAAAGACATAGATGTATAGAAAGTTATACGTTAAGATAAGCTCACTAAAACAAACTTAAAATAGAATTACATTGGGCGCATGGGGCTTTTCCTGAATTACTATATGCACGTTTTATTCCAAGCATTTAAGGAAGGGAGAGAGATTCATCTTGGTCTGAGACTGAGTCTGCAGTATTCTCTTATGCATCCCTTCACAGGTAGCTAAGCTAGCATCGACTTCAGAAAGGAGCAAAGTACTTGAGCAAGGAGCAAGTACTTGAGAGCATTTGTTTTTTGAAGAACAAATAAAATTGTATACGAATAAATTTTAATTTATAAGGTTATGCATATGTGTGTAGTATAATATCCAAATGGACAAGAATGATACCTCATTGGCATAGTTTTTAACACACAACAAGCAAAATGATTCACAGAAGATGTGTCCCATCATCTGGCTAATGTCTGCTGTGGTTGAGATGTATCTTCAGTGTTCCTGCTCACTGAAAGTGGCACGTGTTAGAAGCCTGCTTCAAAGAGCACTGTGTTCAACCGTTGGGATATGTAAGAGGTTGGTTCTAATTGGAGGTCATCTAGTCACTGTGGGCATGTAACTTGAAGGGGAAACATAGTTCTTGTAGAGCCCTGAGTAAGTTTTCAAGAAAGTTTTTTGTTTGCTTTTTCATATTGTGAGATAGTGGATCTCACAATGTGGTCTACAATGAACTTAACAATCTTCTTAAGTACTAAAAGCACAAGCACATGCCCATCATGTGTGAGTGAGAGCAAGGGTTAGAGGGGCTTCCACTCTTGCTATATGATCTTTTTCTCAAAGGGGCAACTACCCTGGTCCCATCTGTCATGAAGTAATACAGGCAGATGAGTCCTAGCCAGAGCAGCACTGCGCTATACGTGCTTGCAGCCCACTACTTATGAGATCATCACCCTGTTTTCGGAGTGTGAGGCCACAGGAGTGTTTTCCTAGTAAGGGAACGTTCACTACTGCCACAACCAATTTATGCCACGTTACAGTTACTAAAACCGTAAACCTGAACTTAACAATAAAAAACATAAAACAAACAAAAGTTCACGATATCCTCAAATATAATATGAACACAATTAACAACCACAAACATCAGGAAGGACAAAAATTTAAAAATACAAGAGCTGGACAGATGGCTCAGCAGTTAAGACTGCTCTTCCTGAGGTCCTGAGTTCAATTCCCAGCAACCACATGGTGGCTTACAACCATCTGTAACGGGAACTGATAGTCTCTTCTTGTGTGTCAAGACAGATACAGCGTACTCATATACATTAAATAAATAAATAAATCTTTAAAGAATTAAAAATACATATTTCACAATATACACATATTTATATTTTTGATTTGTGCAAGTAAGCAGCAAAACGACATTATATGGGGCATACATAAAATGTGGCATGAGGCAATATAAAATTTCGCACAACAGAAGACAAGAAATGTTCTTCACATTTATGTACAATGGAACACATCACTCTAATGCAGGATTTGACTGAGAAATCCAGAGAAAGTACGATGAACATTTACCAAATGACTCTAACTTCTCACTGTAAAACTCAACAACTAGAACAGGCAGAAAAACCAAAAGGATAAAGATGTGACTCATGGAATGAAAATAGCTTTCTCTCTGTGAACAATAAACTCACTGTATGTTAAAGAGTGTATACTTTTTTAAATGGCACAGTAGTATAAACTGACAAAAATTAATGAGAACAATAGAAGAGCTCTCAGAAGGCAACAAGCAGAGTCCTTTTCTTACCAGTGAATGAAGTTCACATTAAATCATTTGAGTTAGTCAAGGATAGATGCAGAATTCTCATTTTTTGACACTGGAGTATCAATACTCAGTAGCAATGATCTGAGAAGTCATTGAAATACAGCAGCTATTCCTGAGAGTGAACCCTTTTTCTACGCTTTATTTACATGTTACTTGACCCAATGACTGATCAACAAACAACCAGATCCTCTTCAAAGGACAAAGATGGAAAGGGGAGCCCTACATTTTATCTGTGAGCCATCTATTGGAATTTTCAGGTAAGCCTGTTTTTTTTTTGTTGTTGTTGTTTTTGTTTTTTAAGATATCACAATTTAAGACTCACATAACTCTTTTAATATGATTAATCTAATCTAAGTTGAGCATGATGGCACATGACTTTAATTTCAGCACTCAGGAGGCAGAGGTGGGTGGATCTCTGCATTTGAGGCCAGCCTGGCCTACATAGGCAGAACCTGCCTCAAAATAAGACAACAACAACAATGAGACTAATCTATACATTCTGAAGACCATAAAGCAATCCATCAGTTTAGTTGGGTGTAACGTCCTAAATCAACAAAGTAAGGGTGTGGGACCGTGGAGATATTAAAGAACTCTTAGGACTTTACATACATGACACCTGATGGTTTTGCAGTAAAAAGATGACAGTCTTCACTCTCATGTGGTTTAACTGCTGTGGATTTTATATGAATTATTGTCATCTTGGCAAAGAATAAAGTAGTTGTACATTTTGGTTAAAATGGAAACAACAAAGGTGTGAGAAAAAAATAAAAATGAAGAAAAAAGTCCTGATTCTCAAGGGATGCCTGTGATCCGTTTAGTGTATGTCCTGTGACACAGTGTCATGAACTGCAGGAGAGATTTTCCAGAGACCAGTTCTTAGGAAATGACATCTATTTTAGTCAAATCCTTACATTTATTTTACATTTTAAATAATATATCTTTATCAATTCTTTGAGAATTTCATACATACATGTAAGGTATTTCAATCAAGCCTTTAAATGTTTAAGTCAGTATTTATTTAGACATAGTGCACATAAACATACTTCGTGGACACGTGTGCAGGTAAATCATCTACATCTGAAGAGGGTCATCAATAGTTGCGTTACCTTGTACAGGTCACAAGACCTCTCACTGTTACATCATCATCATCTGTGTAATGGATAATAGTCAGCACACTTACTTCAGACTGCTGTTGGTGAAAAGTAATAACCACACCATTTTCAGAACACCAGCCAGTTCACAATAGAAATTGTAAAGGAGGAGGAAGAGGAAGAGGGGAGGAGGAGGAGGAGGAGGAGAAGGAGGAGGACGAGGAGGACGAAGAGGACGAGGAGGACGAGGAGGAGGAAGTATGCTGTGTTTAAATTGAGGATGGATGTTTTGAAGGATTAAAATTTAAAAATGAGAATAAGCATCTAGAGAAGAAAAGCCACTCCCATGTGGTAGCATTTCATGACAGCATGTGTGACTCCTGTCTGTATGCTCATCCCTTTTCACATTGTACTATTCTCTATGATTAACCACTCAGAGTGACGTAGCACATACATATGGACCTTAGTGAGTGATTAGAAACAAGAGTCTGAGGGACTCTACGCAGGACAGGCCAGCAGGAGTTCTAGGCCAGACTTTGGTGCCCAATATTGGAAATTCTACCCACACCAAAAGCTGTTTATTTCTGCTTTGTATTTTTAAAGGTTTCTTCCCCTTATTTCAATTTAAAACAAAACAAAACAGGAGCAAACCCTTCCCTTTTAAATACAGAGCACTCTGCTTTGGCCTGAAGCAGATGTAGCAAAATTGCAAGCTTCATTAAATCTTTAACTTCATTCCTTAGTTCTTGATCATGTGACCTTTTATGATTTGGACTAGTATAGAAACAAGTAGTTAAATAACGGTATCACATGGCACTTCTTGGTCCTTCCATTGTTCAGTGTTCATCCAGGTTCAGTTTTCAGCAGAGGTTCTGAGTGGGAAGCGACAAACAGATCAGCCTCCTGTGATGATGGACAGATACTCTCAGATCCATCTGGCTTGACCTCTAGCAATTTTATCTATTACCTAAAGGAGCGCTTACCGAGCAGCTCCTGGGTGGCTGTCTATCAAGCAGCTCATCCCCCGCCAACATCCCCAGGGCTGTATGCACCAGCATCTCTCCTTTCCTTACTGCTCTGCTCAAGGGATCCCCTCACACCCATAATTTTCACATCAGTGCTGTTTGGCTTCAGGATAATGACATTTAGAAGCACTACAGATGCTTGTGTCTGACAGGTTTATATTTGATGGTTAGAACTTCAAATCAGTCTTCCATGGAGTAGGTGGTTCCAAGTGTGGCTAGATGAATCGATCATGCCAAAATAGAGGAGGAACTAACTGCCTTTGACTCTAAAGATTCAGTCCCTACCTGGCTACATCTGGCTTTCTTTACCGCTGATTGCTCAGGGAACATTTCTAGAGGAAGAAATCTGGGGAGATGCATGAATTCAGAGTCCACTGAAGACTAAATGTTCAAAACAAAATAATTTAGTAGGGTACTGAATCTGTTGGTGGTCCTGATGGAATTTCTTATGACAGAATCACATTAGCAATGGAAGGCGAGATAGAATTTTTGCATTGTCAAATGCAAGTCATGGAGAGACCACAGAAAATGAAAGGATTTCACCCTGTAAACACTTTGGCAAAGCAGAGTCTGGGTGAATTTAGGCCATAGGCAGGCCTGAGAAGCACAGTGACCGCTATCAATCATGAGCCGGTCAGTCACGAAGCTTAACCAGGAAGACATGAATAAACACCCATGGTGTGACAACATTATAACAGTCTTAGGAAAAACAGCTCTTTACAAAGAGAACCAGGAGAATGAAGGGGGAGGAGAGAGGGACGAGGGTGAGAGAAGAGGAGGGGGACAACAAGAGGAAAAACAGGTGAGAGCTAGATTCCAACATTCAACTTTCTGTAGTTTCTACATTCCACCCCTTAGCCTTTTTGAATCTGTCATGGCTCAGGAGACAGAGATAATTCAATTCCACAGAACACTGCTGCTGAGAAAGTTATAGGAACTCTGGCCAATTTCATGGACATGAAGGTTGGCCCACTTTCCATATACAGAAATGAATATATTCAATTGTTAGGTATTGCCCACCCTTCATTATCTAGTTATGGATCTTTTTATTCTATCTTAATCTTCATGAATTCAGGTTTCAGTGGTTGGCTCCAAATAATCAAATTCCATTCTCATAAGTCATCAAGTTCCTCAGGGTAATTCTGCTTTTGAAGGATCCAGACTGTAGAATGGACTTTCCTCATCAGAAAAACAAGGCCCCTTCTCAAACATATGTATCTGTATCTGTTCACTTGGAATGTTAAGTATTTGTCCACAGTATTTGTCAGCTAATTCTGATGTCTGGAAGTGCTGCCAAAATATGAGATTGAAAATAGCACAGTCCTATTTTTAAACATCTAGGCTAAAAATAAAGAAGTCCCTCAGAAAGGATAACCCCCTCTTTTTAAATAACAATAAGTAAAGCCTCCACAGACTTTACAGTATTCACGTAATTTTCCATTTGTCAGAGAGAGGAAAGTCAATATATTCATACTTAGTGTAATTTTTATCATGTTGAGAAGAAAAACAATCTGTCTTAAGCACAAGAATGTGAAGAGATTACAGAAACTAAAAACTATTTTGGAATTTCTGTGTTCTTAATATGTGCATTCATTTTATGGTTAAACACCAAAGCTCAATTATAATGCCATTATGAACTTAATGAAATATAATTTATGAACAAAAATTCATTGACGTATATATTAAAAAATAATGGTATATGGTATGTTAAGGCCTAGCTGCTAAGACAGATAAATTGGAGGTATCCAAATATAAAGCCCTCTTTGCCGTCACTGACTGACCTTGGATTTTTTGTTGTAAGAAGATTTTGAAAATCTTCTTATTATACAACCAAGTTTGAATCTATGCACCCCATCTTCATCTAGGTAAGAGAACCATTATAGTGAAAGTGTAGGTGGTAACCTCGATTATAAAAGAGCAAGACGTTGCCAATAAAAATACTGAAATTGTCAAAGGAAATGAAATATTCTTCACCTACTGCTCTTCAGTGGTACCTCATGTGGTCACTAATTTAAGGCAATGACAATAACTGTTAGGGTGACAACAATGTTATTGTAGGGCACAACACATGTAACTTTTTGTCAATGTAATAACTAATCGCTATCATCAGTCGAGTAGAACAAGAATGCCCTGGCAGACTCATACCCAGACATGGCCATGAGGGTGTTTACGAAGAGGATTACCTAAGGAACAGATACCCATCCTGAAAGTGGGTGGTACTAACCCTTGGGATACTGTTCTCACTAAATAAAATATCACAAAAAGAAAGCCAGGTGAACACTACCATTCTTCTTGCACAGCTACTTGACTGGTGGCTAAAATAACCAGCCACCCCACCATCTTGTTATGTCTTCCTGCCATAAAGAACTGTATGTCTTCAACTGTATTGCAAAATCAATCCTTCCCTCACTAAAGTTACTTACTAACAGATATTTGGTTAATAGGAAAAGAACATGACACACAGATCACATTTTTAGCATTGCATCTGAAGGTTGGTATCAATTTAAACATCACTTGCCAATGGTTATGAAGGTGGGAAGACTACCATTGCTCTTTTTTAATCTATTTAACCTTAGATCATTAGCATCACAGAGTTCTTCAGGGGACTGTCACTGCTCCAGGGAAGTGAAGAAAACCTATAGAAGCTGAGCATTTTCTTCTACAGTAATCAAGAGCATTTTCCTCAAGGTATAATCTCAATTTTAAACAACTCAGATTGCTGTTTAAAGAATTAAAACATCAAATTACTAAGCAGTTAGGTTCAAGCTGCTCTGATAGGCTGCCTACACATTTGAATTGTCTTTGAAATTGTATTTTTTTTTTCCTGGTTAAGCTTAATAGCACTCACCTATTTCAGTTCTAAGTCACAATTAATCAAATCATAGTGTTGCAAGTTTCAAAACATGAGAATCATTCATTAATAAAGAGAAATGAAAAGAGCGCTTAACCTACAGCATTTAAGACAAAATCACAGGCATTCAAGGTATCTGATGAAAGGCGCTTACATCACTACATGTAAGAAAGAGCTATTTCCTAAGACTATGGTGTAAGGTCAACTCTAAGCAAGCAATCAACTGCTAATTAGGCTTTACACTCATGCATTATAATTTCCCAGCATCTTTAACAAAACAAATACTGTAAAGTATCACACAGGTGCTACCACTTTCCTCTGAGGTTCCAATTATAGCTGAATTATTGAGCTTCTGATGGTATAACAAGACAACATGATGAGAGACAACATAGCCTTCCGATCTATTCTATCCTGACACAAGCAAAGACACTATTCTCAAATATTTCACTGTTTCTACATAAACTGCCTTTAAATATTACAGTCTTTCTAGACTATTTTATTTTTATCTTCTTTTAAACCACACAAGAAGAGTTTAAAATTCTCTCAATAAATCACACATCTATTCCTTAGGAAAGAGTAAAAGTAATCAGGACAAAAGTATATTATTACATAAAAATTCTTCTATAATAAGTGGCGTGGAACAGTTTACTTCTAATTGAATTATACATTTCCTTTTAATCATTTAATATATTCTCCTCCTTTTTGGTAATAATAAACCTATGTGTGGCTGCCCATAATTCTGCCTAACTGCTTTCAGCTGTCATTTCTCAATCCAAGATGCATGAGCAGCCTGGGGCTGTGAGTGAACAGGAAACATTTCCAACCGCATTGCCATCATGCAAAACCAGCAACCTGAAATATCCCTTCCATTAAAACAGAACACTATTTGACTTCTGGGAGTCACATCATACAGAGACAGATTAGACAGCTCCACAAAGGCAGGCAGACCTCTGCAAGCCATTTTTCTCTCATAAATGGAATGCAGACATTCATGCTCCAATCGTTTGTGTCTCTAGTAGTTTTAGTATTGCTGACGATAATTTTCAAAGTGCAAAGCATTTGTATCTACAGGAGTCTTAGGAAACATAAGGGGAACACCAGCCTTCCTTTTCGAAAGGGGACAATTTAGGATCTCTGTGAAAACCTCTACAACACAGTCTGCAGAATACCACTTTGCAGTGGTATGAAACTGTATGTGCTCTGCAGAACCCAATCAAGAAAGGGCAACTGCCTGTCGTCCAGGTATCGCACAGCGAATTATGCACGAGACTAAACCACATAAGAAAATGGAATGGTTTCAGGTTCAAATAAACACTTTTAAAAAATGTACATTGTACTTTGAGACAAGGTTGAGTTTTTAAAGAAAAATAAAAGCATAAGAATACAGAGAATGGGATATAGACAGGGACACAGAGAGGCACGTGGTTTAGAAAATTAACTATGTTGGAGTGAGCTTCAAGTGTATATAATTTTTAATTTAAACCATTAATATTAGAGTACCTTATGAGAAAGATATTCAAGAAACATTGATTTCCCACAAGAATTTGAAAAAAATAGAGGTTAAAATTGTTTAATTTTTCTTTTCCTCATGATGTGCCCTAAAGCTAACATTTTTAAAATTAAAAATTATACACTTGAAGCTCTCTGCAGTATAGTTCCTTTTCTAAGCCATGTATTTCTGTGTGGCCAGCTCCTGTGCAAGTGCTTTCTTAAAAGAGGGAGAAAGTTCAATCGATAAAGTACTTGCCATACAAGCACGGGACTCTGAACTCAGATCACCAGCACAAACACAAAGAAGTCAGGTGAGCCTACCTCCAATACGAATATGGGAAGCAGTGACAGAATCCTAGAGCAAGCTGGCTGGCTAGACTAGATGCACTGGGTTCCTCTGTACTGAGTAAGCGATACTGACTTGGTAAAGAAACCAGAGAACAATTAAGGGAGACTCCAGATCTCAACCTCTGGACTCCAATTGCATGTCTACATATGTTGCACATGTAATCCCCCAAACACACATGTGCCCATATGTGCAAACATGTATACACTCACATGCATACCACACACACATACACATGCAAAAAGGAAAAAGTATCTGGAATAGTATTCAAGAATATCTTAACTCTGATACTCTGAAGCCACCTAGCTAGAAATATTGAAGACACTAAAATTACAGAGAGCAACAATAAAAAAAAAAAAGTAATTTGAAACAGGGGAGATCAAAAGGTAGAGAGAAGAGACCAAGACCAGACAGGAAGACAATTATAAATAAAGTGGACATTCTAGAATAATTTTGGTTAAGTTTTAATTTCTTGTTGTTAGGGATAGTAGGGAGATAGACTGTTGTCAGGCTGGCTTGGAATTTGGTATAGTCCAGGCTAACTACAACTTCCCAGGTGTTGAGGTAACAGTACTGAGCTATGATGTCAAGCATTGGATAACTTGACGACTACAAAGATGACTAAGCTTGCTCTTTATAGGTAAGATGACATTCACAGGAGAGCTGGTTACAGAGATAAGTGGCTTAGAAAATTAACTGGGCTGTAGTGAGAAGTACATATAATTTTTAGTTTTAAAAATATTAATTTTAGAACATCTTATGACAAGGAGAAAATACTAATTCAGACTTTGTTGATTGATTCTTTTGGGCAAGTCATCTGAAAGTCTGTATCAATTGTATTTGTTAATTTTTCAGGTCATTATAAATGAGTGAAATATTAAAAATTCATAAGATGAATAAAACATTTTCACTACATAGAAACTTGGCAACCATTGTGAGAAAATAGCAAATAGAACCAAATATGTGCCAATGCATTCTTCCTCTTCTTAAGAAAAAGGAACCATTTATAACCCCAATAATACATTTGACCTGCTTATAACACTATTAGGAAGTTTCCCAACACAATAGGGAAGGGTATATTGGAAGCAATGTTATTATAATTTTCCTAAATACTGTAGAGTTCTTCCTCATCATCTGAGGAAGAAAGCCTATGGGCCAAAAACTCCAAAATAGCACTAACCAAAACTCTCACAAATGAGAGAGATAACTAGAAAAAAAACATTGTTAGAAATACATTTTCCTGGCTGCAGTAATACCCAACGTACAGCGACAAGTGTTTAGAGAAGGGCTTCTCAAGCCTGAAAGACCTCAAGAATTCAAGACTGAGGTCTGAAAAATGTCTGTTATGGTTATGGTAGAGGGAACAATTTACAATTGGCCCTATGTGAAGTAAAAGTACGTTTGCGTAACGATCTCTCATTTTCCCCTCACACTTTTGTTGGTGCTGTTGTTTGTTTGTTTGTTTTTTATTTGCTTTGTTTGTAGCAGGGTCTCACTATATAGCCCAGAATGGTGTGGAACTTGGTATCTAGTCCATATCAGCCTCAATCAATGATCTTCCTGCCTCTGACTCCTCAGTGGTGGGTTTGCAGATGTTCACCATTGTACCCAGCAAGAAGTCTGCTTTCCAAAACAGAGTTTGCTTTTCAAATTGTTTCAAAACATTTAGGGGCAAATGAACTTTAGGTTTCTCACATTCTGTGAGTGGAAAAGCTCAAGTCCATACCTACAGAATATGATGATCAGAGGCAGTGCCACATCTCTCATAAATTTAAATATGTTGCTTTAAAGCAGTAGCTCTCTCTACAGGAAACATGATAAAAGCTCTGGTTCACAACACATGCAGGAAATCACTTCAATTCTTGCATGCTTGGTATTTCCAAAATATTAAATTGATTAGAAATTAAGACCCATGTATTTCCAAAACGCAAATTATTGTTCTGCTTGTGATTTTTAAAAAAAAGCCAAAGAGCAACTGCCCTCTGCTTCTCTTCTATTTTGCCACTATCTTTCCTCAGGTCACAAAGAATTTTGCTGTGGGTGGGAGTGAAATCACAGGAACCCCAAGCAAGAAAACAGTTTCCTTCTTTCCTCAAAGTTTAGACACTTGCAATACTTCCAACAATAACTTCCCCAGGTACATGACATATTTAGCAGGAATACTTGATGCTATAAATACGAACTTTGAGGTTTCTAGAAGCATAGACCAATGCTATGGTTAACCTCTTATGCTTTTGGCTCTAATGACAACATCTAGTCAGTAAGTTGGCACATACAATACCCCTACCTTCTCTTGATCTGGTGCAATTTGCCAAAAGAGAGGTTGATGAAAAAGATTTCAAGGAAAAAGAATAAAACCTCACTGCTTGGTTATAGGACAATTCAGTTGTGCTTCCCTGATTCCAAGGTGAACACAACATTTGAAAAATTGCCTCAGCCAATTTCAAACATGAATCAAATATACCATAAATAACTTCATACAGTCATACTAGAGAATTTGAGTAAAATATCCCTCAATATTTACTTTGAACTAATTGGTAGGCTTGGCACATGATCAACATACTCAACATCTGAAACTGGTTATAATTTCTATCAAGGAGATGAGCATAAAACACGTCCGGCAAAGAGAGACCACACACACACACACACACACACACACACACACACACACACACACTGAACACTTGATACCACCCATAACACAAAAGCCTGTGATAATGAAGTTGAGTCATGGACCCAAGCGAGGCAATGAGGTTACTGAAAGTTAAAAGGGAAGAAACAAGTGACTAATAAAATATTTGAAAATTATCATGACTCAGATTTATTTTAATAGGAATTTTACATTTATACAAAATTGAAACAATTTCAAAGTTTTGAGTATGGGATTTTTATGTTAATGTAGAGGATGTGCTCATTTAAAAGTGGGGATGGACAGTTCACAGTCATAATTCTGGTCTTTAATGTCTGTGTGATCAAAACAATTTAAAAGTACAGGTACCATCTAATAAGAATATATACAAAAATGTACATGGATAGCCACTCAAAGGTAACATGCCTGTGAGCATGAATCACAAGTCTTCAAACACAACACGTGGTAGCACTGCAGTCTCTGGGTTGATGGACAGGGAATGATGTGAAGCATCTTAGCAATTGGCCAAGTTACACCAAAGCAACAGATAATCATAAGAATTCATTAGCTAAGCAAAGGATATGTCATGCCCAAGTTAGATAGTAAAAGATGTATACTCTTCTTAGGAAGAGTAACATAGTATTTGACAGTAGGCAAATCCTACTCAGTATTTTGTTCACTTGTAATATTTTAAAACACCAAAAAGGTATTAAATATATGTGTGTGTGTGTATTTTTAATTAGATTTTTTTAAACTGATACAAATTCAGTAACTTTGAGAAAATGCTATATTTTACTAGATTATTTTTTAAATTAACTTTTCTTCAAATTTTTGCTATGTTCAGACTTTCTGATACCATGTCTCATATATTTGAATCCTTAAATCACAGCTCCATATATTAACTGTAACTTAAAAAGGTAACAGTATATTTATAATCTATTTATAAATTAGCATATGTAGTTCTTTGAAATGGATGGGTGCTTCAAAAAGTAGAAAAACACTATGTTTATCATATAGAAAGAAGGTATATTCAGAACAAAATTATATAAAAGGAACAATGGAAACAAACCAAAAAGGAAAGAAATGAGCCTAGACAAAGGAAGCCCAATACATTTTTGGCCAATGCACTGAGCTGCCTTTTAGGTCAACAACATAGTCAGAGTTTTAACCCTTCATTGTCAGGAGCCATCCAGGAAAGGCTAAGCCTAGCAGGTGGTTTTCCTGAGATATACACTGTTTTGCGTAGACTTCAGTGGATAAGATCTGGAGTCAAGGCCCTAAGAGACTAATCTCAGGATTCATTCTTTTTAGTGATATGCCTTTCCTGTCATTATTAAATCAATATAACAATCTCTGAGAATGAGCCCACCCTATTGGGCAGATTTTCTGAAGATCAATGAAGATGTATTGTCTTGTAGTGAGGCTACATGGACAAATAGATAATTTCTTAATTCCTAATGATAATGCCATAAGAATTCCTTAATTTATACTAGTAATTATTGAGCCCTTTATAATAAGGACTGCAATTAAGACTCTCTGTATTATTCAAACTGCAATTAGAACTCTGCCAGGCTTTACATGTTACGAGTTATTGTGCTGAAATAGAAAGCAGGCATTGATACAGATTTACAATCTAGGAATAAATTCCTTTAGGCCATAAAACAATTAACTAAAGGTTGTAAAAGTAACAAAGATTTATTGTTGGTGCAAACACAGAAGATAATAAATATCGACTGGGATTATCTATACAAAACTTCAATGTTTCCTTAGACATAAGAATTATAGTTTTAGACTCACAATGACAGATAATGAATGTTTAGTTAGATAACTACTCTTCAGGGAAACACAAGTAAACATCTCTTTGCAACTTTTTGTTCAATATATGATTCAAATTTGTGTTTGAACTTGTTGTGAACTTTTGGAATACCATCTGATCTATTCTCCTGAAAGGTACAAAAACTAGGATAGCCTTAGGAGGTAGAAGGAGAATAGGTTAGAAGCATCACAGAGCTTATATAAGCTGAGCAGATGAGGCGAGACAAAAGAGAGAAGAGAAATGTAAGAGGAGCCAAGCAGAAGCACTGCAGAAGCAGCAGTGCATAGCAGGGTATAACAAGGGCTGAGAAGGAAAGAGATGAGACTAAGAAGAGAAGGAACGACAGAGACAGCGGAAAGTAGCGGGCAGGCTTTTCTTACAATGTGACTGGCTTTTAAATTCATTTAGCAATAAAAGGGTAGAAGCTCTTTCTTTCTCTAGAAGTAACTGTTGAAGCTTATTTTTATTTAGAATGAGTGAATTCTTTCTGCACCAACACTTGCTCTATGGAGTTTGCTCACTAGGGCGTTTGTTTCTTCCACCAAAAAACATGCATATGCGAGTACAGAGATATGTAAGTATGAGACAAGTAGCCAGGCCCAACAAGAGTATATGAAAGTATGTATGAATATATGTGTATGAATGAATGTAAGAGCATATGTGTGTTTATGTGTATTTGCTTGTGTAAAGTTTTCCGTTTATGAGTGTGATGCTCTTCTCCTGGATCAATAAAAGTTAATTGGTCCAAACCTCCCTTCTGCCTGGCCAGTGAGAGGCAACAGACAAAAGAGGCCTAGCAATTAATCTTTTATTTAATCCCTGGCTGTTAAGCAAGAGGTATTAATTCACCCAGAGGCCTGAAGCTTCTAGCTTCAGTGTGTGTTAGAATCAAGACAGGTAAACATTAGTATAGAAATCAACCTTAATCTCTAGCAAGACCAAGTCTTCCCCCACAAATGCTCTTCCCCCTCAACTGCCTCAGAGATGACCCAGAGCCAGTGGGCTAAGCTCTCAGCACCTAGTAATCCCAGGTCTCTAGACAAAGGATGGAAGGAGAATGGTGTGGCCTATGGGTGGAGGTGCTCAGAGAAATCTGGGAGGTGATAACAGCTCCAGATATTATTTCCAGTAGTTAGACACGTGCTCACTTAAAAAGAGGATAGAATATGATCCCCTTCTCTCTGTGTCTGCCATACTCTCTAAGGTACTTTAGTGAAAACTTACTGTATTCTGAAACACATGTGCATACACACACACGCACACACACACACACATTCACACTTCAGTGAAATATTGAAATATTGAAACAAAATTAGAAATTATCTGCTATAATGTTAGTGTGAGGCACATGTAATCAGAATCTTACTGCAGCCCTGGGGATGAAAAGCTGATCATTGACCTCTTACAGATGCTATTATCAAAACCAAGAAGGATGAAGTGTCTTTTGACCCCTTAACAATCTGCCCGTCAATTCACAGTACTGTTCAGTGGGCTGAAATCTGATTTTGTGTTTATAAAGATCATTGGTATTTTATTTCCCTCTAATATACACTTTGAATAATTACATCCTTTCCCATAGCTCATTCATGCAGCAATGTTGACTTTCTGTTCTATTGTCAGATTTAGATGGCTACCTTCAACATATTCTCAAATTTCTAAAAAGATACCTAGCAGTGCATGTCATCCCTGCTTCTGTTCCGTATCCAAGAAACTAGAGAATAACAAAGAAGGGGGAGAAAAGAGAATAAACTTGAGCTTCCTAATGTCACTGGCCATGGTAGAAACAGGGATGGCTAACTGGGGATCCAAGATAGAAAGCAGGTTATATAGCAAGGAAAAATTGAAAAATCTACCAAATGGAAAGTTCTCGCTTAGCAAACAGTTGTCATGACTAATTAGCCTTTTAGATCCTGGATTATGAAGTGGGGGTGAAGCATGGGCATCTGTTGAGGAGTTAAAACTGGAGTCTGCGTGGTAGCTGGAAAAGAGTAAATTACTCACTGAACCAGGAACGTAACTCAGAATACTGAAACTCCGACTCAAGAAAAAAGAAAAACGACACGAGTGCATATTTCTATGTACATCACCACCATACAACCATTGAAACAAGTCATAACAAGTGACCATTAGAAAGGATAAATATTCCTATCCAAATAAAAATCTGAATAAAAACACACTGTAGATCTTGTTTATAACTCTAAATTTTTAAGGTCTGGATGGTAATATAATCACTGTTAATTTGATTATCTTCACTCTCATGACGTTTGTCACATTTGATAAACTCTTAACAATAGATGAATAGCAAATTGTTGGATGCTTTACAACATTAACCTGAAAAAAATAACAAATATGCAGTGATTTATATAATCCAGTTTAAGACTCAATCATGATGGAACTTTCTAGCAATAGATGAGGTTCCAATATAAGAACGACAAACAGAAAAAATAACCATTTTATATTCTGTCAATATACACATCAACACATTTGAGATGTTCTAATGCAAACAACAGCTACATTAGCATGGCAAGTGAAGAAAGTCTAGAAGCAATACTCTTTACATAAAGAAGTGTCAGGAGACAGGGACCCTAAGACATAGGACATCTACATCTAGACATCTCTGATGATGAGAAATTAGTTGAAAGTCCTCAGTAGCTACTTAAACCTCAGATTAGTCTTCCCTACCGTTTACAGATAGGCTCCTTTCTAAAACACAAAGAAGGTATCAGAACCAAGAAATCAAATAAGATCAGAGGAATCCAAAGTAGGAATATTAAGTGCAGCCTATCTCCTAATCTATTTCCACAAGATTCATCACTGGGAATTCCTTACTCATAATTCTCTATGACCATGCTCTAGTGAATGGTCACACACTAAGTCTATATGGGAAACACTAACTTGACTATATAGGTTGAAAAAATTGAGAGCACCCATTTGAGTGGCTAAAGAAGAGTGGCAGATCTTAAATGAGGTGGGAGGGGGGTATATAAAAGAATGATCAAAATACACTGTGTGAAATTCTCAAAAAAAATAAATTTTCAAAGAAGTACAGGAAGAGTCTTTACTGATAATGTGAAAGAACAGCAGGGAAGGTAGGTACTACCAGGCAGAGCATCTCCATAAGATGGAGTAGTTCATTCTCATGCTGAAGATCAGAGTCTACCTGCTACTCACACACTCTGAGATCTCAATCAGACTGCTCTGTACCAAGTATCCAGCCAGTCTTTAAAATTACACAGCAGCCGTGGCAAACTACAAAAAAATTATAAAGGTAACAGGGGAAGATAGGTTCACTAGTATTGAATACTACTGTTAGAACTTTCAGTAGTAAAACATACTGCAGCTTTAAAATCAAAAGAGCATTCATAAATGGAATATATCACAAATACATACCACTAGAAATTCCAAAACATTAAAGCTGAATTAGAATATGTAAAACAAAAAAATGAGAAAGTGTCCAGTAGCTCCGAGCTAAAGGAAAAGAGAATCAAAAAACAGAAGAAATAAAAGAAAGAAAAAAAAAAAAAAAAGAAAGAAACTTGAAAAGCAACCCAAATGTCAGATATTTAAATCCTACAGAGAGACAATACAGAGCAAAAAGAAGATGGAAGGGAGAAATCATTTTAAAAAATGCTTAAAACAAAAAGAAACATACACATGAACAGATGTTCAACCCATCAGGACTCAGATGAAAAGCCAATGGTGACTTCTGAACAGCCAATGTGTAGATTATAAGCAGTGGTGGTGAGTGAAGAAAATATTGGAGTAGACACATATATCTATCTCACATTCAACTGGGGATGCACCTCAGAAAACTATTTAGTAGTCTCTCTGAAAGGGAAAGCTATGTTATATAAATAATTCATCAATTTGACCCAAAAGAATGGAAACAGGCTCTCAGAAGGCACGTACTTACAAAAATGGTCACACCACGGTTATTCACAGCACGCTGAAAAAAACATGTGTACCAGTGGGTGATTGGATAGGCAAGACATGATTTATCCACACTGTGGAATACCACTCAGCTTTACAAAATAATGAGTATAGGTATATGCTATAGGAGGGAACTTCAGTGGCATTACATAACTGAAAGAAGCTACTGAGGAGGTCACACATTAGCGTGCCTCCTGTTGCATGAACTGCTCAGGTAAATCTCTAGAGACATGAGGTAGATGGGTAGTAACCAAAGGCAGCGGTATGGTGACGATTTCATGACTGTGAAGGCACTCTAGGCTGGCTTACAACGCACCGGACAGAAGGAATAAGTCTATGACTGAGAATGTTTTCCCAAGCACGGAACTGAATACTTAAAAGAGTGAGTTTGAAGTGTGTGTTTCTCCACAGCTATTACAGTACAAGAAACATTAAAAAATGGGCTAAGAGATGTCTCAGTGGGTAAAGGTGCTTGTAACCCAAGTCTAACAACTTGAGTTTGATCTCCTGAAGCTATGGTGAAAGGGAAAAAAGTATTCTCCAAAGTCCTCTGATCACCACATGTATGTGCCATGGCATTGCATGGATGTTCATAGACACTCATGTGAATTCACACACACACACACACACACACACACACACCACAAATTCATACAATATACACAAAGAATTAAAATAAAAATTTAAAAAGTGAGATAATGTGAGATTCCACTATGAAAAGATGGACCCAGTGAAATTACAGCAGCACTGTGGTAACTTTTTTGCCTCTACATAAAACAACAAAATATTCAAGATGAAGAGTAGTCATTAAATGGCAATTAAACAAACATGGAGCACCCTGCTGAAATTCTAATGGAATTATTCCCAACCAAATCACCTACCCAACTAGCATGTCAATCAAGCATGAGAGCTGAACATTTTCCTAGGCTCTGTCCCAAGACAGCATCAAAAGTTATGTTCCACCGGGCAGTGGTGGCGCATGCCTTTAATCCCAGCACTTGGGAGGCAGTGGCAGGCGGATTTCTGAGTTCGAGGCCAGCCTGGTCTACAGAGTGAGTTCCAGGACAGAGAAACCCTGTCTCAAAAAAAAAAACAAAAAACAAAAAACAAAAAACAAACAAAACAAAACAAAAAAACAAAAAGTTATGTTTCCCAATAAACACAAAATAGGCAGGGTGCTCCTCCACAAGGGAGGGCATGCTAGAAACTAGAGAATTCTTGTCACCCCTGTGCTCTGAGAGGTCTCAAAGTAATGACAAAAATGAGAAACAGGAGAAGGTTCTTTCCAGGGAAAACAAATGTGAACAGAGTGAAACAGGATCATAGGATACCATCTGCCTTGGAGACAATGAAATAGTGACCCATATGATAAATACTGAACAGTGATATAATCCAAATTATAACAGTGTTATTGAGGATGAAAAGATGAGAGGCTGGCAGGAGACTTTAAGTAAATCAATAAAAGTAAAAAAAAGGAACAAAACCATATATAATATATGTTTAAGACAATGAGGGGGCTGGAAAGTTGGCTCAGATGTAAAACACATGTGTTGATCCTGTAGAAGACCCTGGTTCAAATCTTAGCACCACATGTGGTAGTCACAACCATCTATAACTCCAGTCTCAGGGACTCCACCGCCATCTTTTGACCTCAGTGGGCAGGATACACACAGAGCATCTACATACTCACACACATAAAATAAAACCATCAATAAATTTTTTCAAAAAAGATGTTTTGAGACAGTATAAAGTTTTATTGTGTGTTTTAAAAGAACAGCAGTAGGCTTCCTGTAGAAAGTTCAAGGTAAAAATTTCTGTTTTCCTAAAGAACCTAAAACCGAAGGACTCCATACAAGTATGACAATGACATCACCCCAAATAATGACTGACATCTAGAGAAGCAAATACACACCTTTACCACAACAAAGAATGCACACTAATCTCAAATGTGACCTGAGCTAAATTTTCATCTAGTATAAGGAACAACAACTTTTCAAAAGGAAAATTTAGGCATTGTGACATATGACTATAATCCTAGCATTTGAGAGGTGGAGGTAGAGGATCAGGAGTTCAAGAACATACTTTGCTACAGAATACTGTATGTCAACACACACACACACACACACACACACACACACACACACACGATCCCATGCACAAATGCATGTACATGTACAGTAAACAAGATGAGAGAAGTTTACTAAAATGACACCAAGTTGTCAAGTTACTGTGAACATTTTTGGAATGTTACCTCAACTCCATTTTGTATGCTATATAGCAATGTGCACATTCCCACTTAGAATTTGTTAATGATGCCTTTTACAATCACCACTGACCTAATCAAACTTAATTCAAAGGTAATTGGAATCATTGATTGTCTTCATCCTGACCTTGGGCACATTCATCGAATAAAACCTTGCATTTGTAAGTAAAGCTTTCTCTAATTCCCTTGCACTCATAATTTTGGATAGTTTTATTCTTTTTAAAGTGCCACCTTCCTGCTCCTCTTGTACGGCCATGCACAGTCATACAAGATAATTATTTTTCTTAAGAAATATGATACCATTTCTGGCGAGGAAAAGAAAATTAAACTGTCTTCCTTTCTTTCCCAAGAAAGCTTCTTGTTTCTTATAGCTCATCTTCCCTACGATTTCACAACTACTAAATGCCTGTGGTTTCAATGATAAAATTATCAAATAAAGGGAGAAATTAAAATGAAAACAAAACAAATCCACAGAGGTAGAATGTATTCAAATAAAATGGTCTGAAATACAGTGAATATACTTATGACTATGGTGGAGAATCAGGGATTCATTTACAGCAAGGTAGAGATCAAACTCACTTCTTAGGCCAGATAACCAAGTCCTGATTTATGATTGGGGTATGTAATAGGGATGGCAACCACGCGAAGTGACACCATAGTGCAGAATGCCAGTGTGATGCAAACTCAAGAAAGACACTACAAATCCCCAAGTCCAGCCAGACTGTGAACAAGCGGCTCAAAATGACTGAAAGAAACTACAGTGCCTTATTGGATGAGAAAAGTCACCAGGGAAAAGGAGAGAATAGGAGCTAATTGACTTTGTTTTACCGATTAGAGAAAGCGAGGGGCTCAAAAAAGAGCCCCGATAGAAAGCTGTCCCTATTCCTTTTCATTTCTTCAGTTTCTCCTCATGGTTCAGAACCCTTGCATCTCACACTGCCTGCACAGTCAGCCAGCCACAGCGCCTGCATCTGTTCTTCCACATTTGGTACTGGCTTCTGAATGACAACAGTCCCCCTCACAATGTGTAATCACAGGCAGAACTAGCTCTCCATATGTAAAATGAAAACATCCTTAACATCTTTTATAAAGGAAAGTTGTTGAGTCTAAGCCAGGCTTTCAATTGTTTCCATGAAGTCACAAAGCTACCGTAGCCCCACCACACATCTACAAGTATGGTTGCAATCTAAACTCAAATGGTTTCTGGAGCCACATTACCTAGCATAAGTCAGGTATCGGGACTTAGTAAAGACAGACTCAGAAACACACACATGCATTTTGTATATTTTATGTGTGGTTCTTGTTGTTGTCTGTTTAGAGGATCTTGCTATGTAGTCCAGACTGCCCTTAAATCCATAATCATTTTTGGATTATTGTCCAAAGTGCTGGGATCACTAATGTGTACCATCATACAGGATAAAGGCTATGTACCTGTATCTTTAGACTCAAAAGAGAAGGGTCTGTCAAGGTAATCCATTTATGATGAGGGATAAATGAATCAATTAATGATTAACTGAATGACCATAACAAGTTTAGTTTAGAAAAAATTGTGCCAAATGAGACAAATTTATGTAATAATAGTGAACATGGTTCCTTTGCTATCTACCTTGGAGATCCCTGCTCTGTGAGTATTGACAGGACACGGGGCTTGTCCTTTACTACACAGACTAAAAAGATGACAGGATTGAGCTACTGTAAAGAGCATGAGGTACTTGAATGAACTTGGTTTTCTTTTATTTTCTTTTTTAGATATGAAAACAAATTCATTTTATTTGTACAGAAAATAACAATTCTAGGGAAGACAAAAGAAAATCAAGTCACACATTAATAAATGAAATCACGAAATTAGCAAGGCATGATGGCACACTCCTGGAATTCCTTTACTCAGGAGATCAGGATCAGAAACTCAAGGTAGCAACAATAAAAAACCAAAAAGATCTTGAAGTCATACCAGAACAAGTCCTGAAATCTGAACATTTTCAAGCTAATTTTGATACCATCAGGAAAGTAAAGTACCAGGCTTGCATCTATCAGTTTCTGATGACATGTGAACCATGGTTTTCTTCATCAGCAAAACAGAGCCATCTCGTGCCTATTACAAGGTTCCAGTGTGGACCAGGACTTACATGTCCTAAGACATTTAAATAACATGTGTTATTGCAATGCAGATAGCACAGGTTAGGAACCCTCCCTAATACATTTCAGAAGAGGTTCTGCTCATCCTATCAAATGAACAATTTAGTGATAAAGTACTTGTTATGCTCTAAAATGCCAGGTTGAATTTAGTTGTAACACAGAGCACTGGAATACTCTCTCCATAAAAGATAAAGCCGGCCTCCCGGACCTCTTGCCCATGGCTTCCACATCCTTTCTAAAAGGCAGGCACCGCCCCCTCCTTTCTGTTGGCTTCTCATCTCTCTCACTTCTGTCACCTTGTCATCCTATTAGCCAACCTGTGTCAACCCTTCTTTGCTCCAGTTCCTGTCAACACACGCACAAGCTATACTGGCTATTGTCTGCTGTCACATCTCAGTGCCAGCTCACACTGGAGCAAAGACATTACCCGTCTTGTTTTACACGAATCATTTGTGGGTTAACACGCATACACTGTCTTTTTCTATATTTAGCTAAACTGCCCTTTTAGAAAATAGTCAAGTGCACTGTTCGACACAGCATTTTCCTTGAAGGCTAGATTCCTGATTTTACCAGATGATTTTCTGACCCTTGATTACATCAATCTAATTGTTAATTATGGGCTCTACCTATGACAGACACAGACTGGCCAAGCACATCATCACTTCTTTATCAGAGTTTCTAACTCAGACACAAGGAGAATGAGGTCAAGGACAACCCCTTCTCATACTCCCCAATTGACTTTTCTCCCTGATAATGTCAGTTCAACGGTCAATAAGTTTGGGAAAAGCTGATGAAGCAAACATAAACAGAAAGGCACAGTATCTCACAGGCAGACTTCATGGCCACTCGGTTTGTAAAGATCTCATTAGATTTTGGGACAATCAATCAAATCTTGGGACAACCAAATAAGAGCAGTTTCATTACTTAACTAGAATGAAGATAAGGAAAACTTAATGTTGAAATATGTTTTTGAATTCTGCCAATATTTAGTATCATCCTGTATAAATATAAAGGTAGAATTTATTCTAAGTCACCTTTTAAAAGCTAGATTCACGCTCCCTTATCTATAATTTAATGATTTCTCAAAGATCATAAATGGAGGATCTGTTGGAATGTCAGTTGCAGTTCACCTCACATTCCTATCTATAACTAGGTAATAAAGGTTTTCTAGTGACTGGTTATGATTTGGTTCAGGGGACCAGGGGTACCATATTGAAATTCATGATGCATGCTAGAAAAGAAAGAAACAGAAGAAAAAAAACATTGCTGTGCTTTGAGAATTAACTAATAAATTTTTGAGTCAGGGTTTTTATATACAGTGAGGACTGCCTGGAACTCATGGAGATCTCTGCCTATGTCTATTGAGTGCTAAAACTAAAAGCATGCAACACTAAGACCAGCCTGTTCTGTGAATCTTAGCAAGAAACAAGACTTCCTTGCCATTACAAAATGCTAGACACACAATACTTTGGGGATCTTGTCATGTGACTTCAGTTCTGCCAACTAAACAATACTGGCTCATTGGATAGGAACAACCTAAAGAAGTAACAAGGCTGCAGAGGTTATTTTGACATATTGACAATATTAGCAAACAGTGACATCTATTAACCCAGGGAAGCCATACAAGCGATCGAGAGGTAAAACCTTTTTTAAAAAAAACACTTCTGATGGCCGCAAGTGCTCAGGGCACACTTCCCTGCAAGGTTCTTGCTCTGGTTTTGGCTGCCCAGCATCACCTGATCTTTCTTGTTTTAAAGTATGATAAGCAGGGCTGTCAGCCACAAAACCCACTATAAGGTGTCCTGATGAAATCAGCCAAAGCAGTTTCTGCTTTGCAACAAGGAACTCTGACTGGCACATTCATTTTGAACAAAGGGATTCATTAATTCTTCAGGCAAGACGATGTATCTGTAGCCATCCCATTGTCTGTAGCTGCTCTAAGTGATAAAGCATTAGATTTGTTCTGTAACTTCTACTTAGAAGAACATTTATTTGGAAGAAAGAGAGTTTAAATGTAGGAAACAGTAGGAAATACTGTTGGAATGTCAGCTAGGTAGACAATATTCTGCATTGGAATGATGAGTCAGGATTGTTTGGTTGGTTGGCAGAAGTGAAGCTACATGTCATGTTTTGGCTGCACAAGACCCCCAAGTAATGTGTGTGTGGTGTTTTGTAATAGCAAACTCTTTTAAATGTGAGTTAAAGTGATAAAAATACTGTCTCCTCTTTCCACTTCTCTCTCTTTGTCTCTGTCTCTCTCTGTCTCTCTCTTTCAGTGTGCGTGTGTGTGTGTGTGTGTGTGTGTGTGTGTGTGTGTGTGTGAGAGTGAGTGAAGGGGCAGTGTGTGTACAAAATCATGTAATGAGATCTCTAATATACCAGATAGTTGGGCATACACTAGAAAGAGAGGGAGTCGTTGCCCTTGTTAAACTTGGCTCACTTAGAAATCAGGACGATTTCCTACAGGGGTGGGCCTTCAGCACAGTGCCTCTGCCACTGATGAAGGGAATGTCCCATGTTCCGTTCAAAGAGCTCTCTTGTATAGTCTACACTGATTTATAATGGAGCCCTAGTTAGTGACGAATACACGAAGAATCAAGCAGACACTTAGAATGTTAAAAGCAACAAACATAATCTCACAAATTAATGGACATTTCTGGGTGTGTTTTATCAAATGTGCAGAACTATGAAAACACATAATGATGTTTTTGGTGATCTTTCAATCATGTATCATCTTTGGTCACATTGTCTTAGGTTAGAGCATAGCAGGAGAAACAAAATGACGGTCTCTATTCCTCTTGTGATTAGTTATAGTCTCTTGGTTTTCCTTCTTTCACTGACAGTTTATGAGCAGTAATACATATACTAACATTTATATACAATCCACATACACATTTTTGAGGGCTCAGGACACGAGGGAACATAGCCATTTAACCATAAGCACAATCAAGTCAACAAAGGTAATAGACCTGGCCATCTCCTACATCCCCCCTAGCCTTTTGTTTATATTTATTCATGATTTTGGTGCAAAGAATAATTTAGGTAATATCTGGTCTCCTAACTGTACATGCATAATATTGTATTGATAACATTAGGCACCATGTAGTTAATTTCTAAAACCAATGTATCTTGCAAAATTGAAATTTTGTCCATATCTGGTAAGCTCATTCAATTTTTTGAGTTAGTTTGGTTGGTTGGTTGATGGTTTTGTTGGTTGGTTGGTTAGTCAGTTAGTTAACTAGTTAATTAGTTAGTGTTGGTCTCACTAAGTGGCCTTAGCTGTCCTGGAATTCTCTGTGTAGATCTGGTGAGTTTGAACTGATAGATCTGCTTCTGCTATCTGAGTGCTAAAATTAGAGACATGAACCAGCATGCCTAGATTGCTTCATTTTGTACATCATTATCACTAAACATGCAATGAAAATGATGCTCAAGATTTCTCGCTCTTTTACAATTTAAAGCAAGACACAATAGTTAAGAAATTAATGGCAAAATACATTTTTATGTTACTATGTTTTTATGTTTATGTTTAATGTTACTATGCTTACTAAACCTTACATTTTTCATCATACTATTGAATACAGTAAAGTGGCACTCATTTGTTTTTATCAAAAAAAAAATTTGTTGTTTTTATGAACAAACTCATTGCTTAAGCTCTCTATTTAAGTAGAACTTTTTTTGCTAGCATTGTCCCAGCTGAACGTTTTCTTGAGCCACTATTTCTAAATGGTAAAATATTTCTCTTTCAAGTCTTAAACCCATATGTGCAATACAAAGAGCTATACCATTATATTAGGTCATTACAGAAGTGCCTTCCTTTTCAAGCCTGCTAAGCTTTTTCGTAGTCAAAGGTAACCCTTTACATCTCTCATCTGAAGGCACCACTGGAGGCATGCTTCTCAGAGGCTCATGGGCCCTGCCACTGAGACATAAGCCCCCTGGGAAGGCCGTGGTCAATTCCCAGCTTTGAAGCTCCCAGCTCATGACAACCACATTCTGTCAAAGTGGGTAAGAAACTCAGTTTCAGAAAGTTTTAGTAACTCTTCATGGTACCTGGGAGGATGACCAAAGTTCTGTTATCCACTGAATTGCTGGGCTAATCACCCAAAGTCATTCCCTTGAGTTCCTTTTTCCATATCACTAACATGCCGTCCTTTATTTCACTATTCTCAGAAGGCTTTAAGAAAACTAAAGTGTGGATGGGAACCATATAAAAGCTCTAGGATTAGAGCTCTCGGTCAAAGAAAAGGGTAGAAATACATTATATTGCATGAGCATTGTCATAAATACAAGCCCTTTGCACAGTGAGGCTTACAGGTGGACCCCAGAAAGCCACTTTTAAAAATGTAACTCAAATGGGAAAACAAAGATACAATAGTGTCTAGAAATTTGTCAAAACCCTTGCTCTCCCTTGACATTGATGATTTTAATGAGTGTGGTCTATTGGTTTTTTTCCCCATATTGTTCAACTTATTATGTTACTCCAAAAAAGGTTTTTCCTTGTTTTCTGAGGGTGTTTGTTTGTTTGTTTGTTTGTTTTGGTAGTCGTGGAAATTGATTCCAAGGTCTTCTACAACCTAGGTATGGACTTGTGGTAATTTGGATAATGAATGCCCCCCAAAGGCTCACCAATCTAACCGTATGGACCCCAGCTGTGGCAATGATTGGCGACATTGTGGAGAAGCAGTGCATAATGTCCAGCCATGGAGGTCCACGACTTCATCACACCTCAATCTGCCTTCAGCTTTGTGCCTGAAGTTCAAGACATGAGCTCTGAGCTTCCTGGCTCTTGCCCCCATGCCTCCAGCTTGCTAACATGCCTCGCCAACTAAAAATGCAATTCAAACATGAAAGCAAAGTTACAATAGTGTCTCAGAAATTGTACAACTCTCTTGTTTCACCCCAGGATGAACTCACTGTTTCTGGAGTCAAAATCAACCCTTCCATGAATTGCTTTTGGTCATGTATTCTATCACACCAACAGGATAGTAGGACACCAAATGTAGTCTCTGCAACAGAGATGTTTTTCCACATCATTCCCTTTGGAGACAGGATCTTGATAATTTTACCAGGCTGGCCTTTAACATGTTCTCAAGTCCAGGCAAGTCTTATATTTGTGACTCTCCTGCCTCAGTCTCCTGAGTGGTTGGAAAAACAAGTATGTGCCACTAGACTAGTGAGAATAATATCAGTGACATGGAGCAACAAAAATAATGCTACTCAGGAAGTTCCATGGATGAGTGGGTGCAGGAACACCCTCATGGAGGCAAAGGGGAGGGGGAGAGGGGGAATGAGATGGGAGGGGGGCTTTGTGGAAGGGTACCCTGGAAGAAGGATATTATTTGAAATATAAACAAATAAAATGATTAATAAAAAAAGAAGACCTTTGATATCTAGGTCCACTAGCACAGGGACAGGGAAATTTTCCCTCACACAAAGAAAACTGCTTAGTTTTAATCAGTCTTAATCTGCAAATATTACAGAAGACAGTGAATTGCCCTCTGTTTTGCTGCCAACTCCACAGAGCATAATCAAATGACATAGAATCTCTCTCACATGCACATTGGTTTTGCTTTATGAACGTATTGCAATTTCTTTTAAGATTTGAAGATATCTTCACACTGGAGTTGTTAGTTTCTCTACTAGGTCTGTTAAATTAGGTGTCCCAAACATTGCTTTTTCTTCCAGTTTAATTATCCAATTAGATATAGTAAATAAATATCCGTTCTGTAAAGCACTGTAGAAGATAGTAAGTATAGATAGGAAAATCTAGATTTTATTAAAATATGTAAATCAGACATACTAAAAAACATGAATGGAAAATTCCAAGCCCAAGTCATCTCAATACATTATTGACTACAATCCATGAAGGAAACAAAAGAAATTATCTGTGCATTGATGTGTGAATCTGCTACCATTCTTGGTGGCATGTAATATATGCGACTTGCTAGCTCTAGCTGTCCTTGTAGCTGCATTACCATATTATTCAAATGTATCTATCATTTATATGTAAATAGACAAGATGAATGGCTTTTCCATGAGACAACAATTTTCAAATGATAAACAGACAGTGGCGAACATTAGCAAGATAAAACTGCTTCAAATAGGCATTCTCTCATACTCTTAAAGAAAATGGTTTTTTTATTTCAGTAAAAATAGCTCGGTAATTATAAAAATGGGATTTTAGTACAGTCAAAATACTGGTAGCTATTCTTCTCAATAAAAAGTCTGCACCGATGTCATTTGTAGCTTATAAATTACATGTTCTCAGATCCATCTGTGAAAACTCGGATGCTAATTATCATGGTTGTGTTCCATGATTCCACAGTTAAATGCTGAGACACTGCTACACAAACACCATATGTTTTACTGAGGGAAATGAAGAGAGATTAATTACCAGTTGAAGTTCAGGTCTTTCAGCAGTGACACCCTCAACACAAGAAATTGTTACATGGTATGCTACACAAATTGGGAGCTTTAGTGAATAGCTGAAATAACTGAAGTAGAAAACTTTGAAGCCTAAATTGTATCAGGATTCCCTGCCTCGTCCCTCCACCCCCCTCCCCAAAAAATCTACCTAAGGATGCTTTTGAGCAACCAAGTTATAAATTCTGAGGAACATTTGTGTTGTTTCTGAATTCCTTTGATAGTGATCATCATTTTTGACACGCCCACCGATCACAATGTAAGCATACTAGTAACAGGCTATAAATAAACCACATGTCTAACAAGATGCATACTCAAAATCCTGTCACATGGCCATTATTTTATGCAAGATTATGTCACATGTACTCGGAAAAACTATTCATTTCAGAATAAAACCAACTCAATATCACTGTTTTATTCATATTTAATTAGTAGAGTCTGTATACGTCTTATTTCACTCACCACATATTCAAAGACAAGTGTCAGTGTCTCCTTAGTGTGGATGATGTCATGAAGCAGAACGATGTTTGCGTGCTTTAATCCTTTCAACAGAGACGCTGTAAAACAAAGTGGACAGAGAAAGAATTTATCGTTGGTTGCCATAAACTGGCATGCTTTATTATTCATTTTGTGACTCTCAGAAGGAAGATTTCTATTTCTCATGTTCTCTAAGCCAGTAACAATTCAGAATAATGGGCGGAAGATCGAGATTTTAATTTACATAAAACTCTCCCAGCTGTCTTCAGCTGTCAGTTGTTAGTAGTCTAGGATAGGTTCCGTTGAGTTCCACAGAGTCCACATACTTGCTGTGGTTCCAGTTCTTTCAAAGGAAAAAATTACAATGTCTTTGTGTGTGAGCATATGTGTGTGCACACAGCACAGGCCACATGTGAAGCTCAGAGGAGAAACTGCAGGAATTGGTTCTCTCATACATTGTAGGTTCTGGGATAGAACTCGGGCCATCAGGCTTGGCAGCAAGTACATCTACCCACTGAGCCATCTCACGAGCCTGCAACTGAGGATTATTTACTATCAAATATGGTTTCACTTAGCATATGCTCCATGCGCATAGATTCTAGTACTGTGTGGAAAGTCATGTAAATATCAACTAGACCATATTGCTTCATACTACAATTGAGTTTTAAATCCGTAATGACTTTCTGAATTATTTTAGCAATTACTGAGAGTGCAGTGTTAATGTCTCCAACTTCAATTGTGGCTTAATTAAAGCATCTTTGGAGTTCTCTCATTTTATTGGTTCTTCTATTTCATTTATTTTTTACATTTGTTTGTGCATTTGTTTATGTCCTAATTAGCCTCAGCTGTCAAGCTGATATAGTCACAGTTATCTGAGGAAGTCCCAATTAGGGGGTTGCCTCAAACCAGTCTATGTCTGTTCTATGTCTATGTCATGTGTACGAAGCAGGAGGGCCCAGCATCCTCAAGCAGTTGTTGTTGGGCTCAATACGAAAGCTAACTGAACAGAAGGCAGGAAGAGGCAAGTAAGTAAGTAAGTAAGTAAGTAAGTAAGTAAGTAAAGAAACCTTTCTCTAAGGTTTCGTCTTCGAGTTCCTGCCTTCTGTTCTGATTTCCATCTGTTATGGACTATAACCCATGAGACATAAGAAACCCTTTCCCACACAAGGTTCTTTAGATCATAGCATTTATCACAGCAATGGAAATCAAGCTAGTGTGCAAGCACATGTACACACGGGTGTATGTGGAGGTCAGACACCTTATTGTGGGAGTGAGTCCTATCCACCATGGAGTTCCCCGGTGCTGATCTCAGGCTGCCAGGTTTGATGGCATGTTCCCTTTGCCTAACTCACCACCTCAGCAGCCCTACTTTTTTAGGCTCTTGAGGTGCTGGTGTTCACTGTGCATACCAGTATCATGCTTCAATTGGGGTGTGTGTGTGTGTGTGTGTGTGTGTGTGTGTGTGTGAATTAGGAATGTGTACTGTGTGTGTCTGGACTTATCTGCTCTGTCTGGACATATCTGCTTTGCTCTTAACCTAGCATGGCCTACTCAGATTGAATATGAGTGTTTACTTAGTGGATCTTTTATGATCACTTTCTCTTTTATCTTACCATACTGCCATAAGAAGGCGAAGTTTTACAAACAGCCAATAACTGAGCCATCTGTTTTTCAATCCTATTCTCCCAGTTTTTAATTGATGGGATTAGGCTGCTAATGTTTATTTTAGATATTAAATGTGGGTTTGCTTACCATTTGCATTTTCCCTGAACACCTTGCAATTTGGTTTTCATTTATTTTGTTTGTTTTTATCATCTACTTTTCCTGAGGGGTTTAATCATTTTATTTCATTTTTCATTTTTCTTTTTCCTCATTTTCTGCTGAGCTTTAGTATTTTCAGCCCAATGAGGCTTTCTGTTTGGTTCATATAGCCAAAGGGATGAAGAAAAAAATATTTAAAACATATTTCAATACTCTGAGTAGTGTTCTTTAGTTTCATTGTGGATTTCTGGTGAGATCATTAGCTAAAGTACACAGGTTCCTAGTGTCTGTCTGTCTGTCTATCTGTCTGTGTGTCTGTTTTGTATATGCAGATTCCTGCGAACTATCCTTCCTCATTCAATGGACTGGATGCCAAGCTGGAGAGTCCTCTCTCTTGACACTCTCTTCCTCCTCTAGACAATAGGTGTCCACAGGAGAGAGGTGAGCTATCCTTGTCTCTTGTTCATGATCCTTCCACCCTTGCCCTTCTGTCTTCATTTTCAACATCATTCAAGGTGGACTGCCCTTTCTTTATATAACATTGGCTCCAGAGAGACAATGCTTTCCAGGATCGAACACTCCTGACGCCTCACACCTTCACACTCCTTCACTGTAGGCACTGCTGTCAAGCACATTGAGTCTAGTCTTCTTCTACTTGAGTATTTTCCTGAGCTTCAAAGAATCCACCATCTATTTCTTCTTCAGTTCCTTAACTCTCTCTTAGGCCTCCCCAGCACTGCTCTCTGAACCCACGGGCTTTTAAGGTTTTCTATTGATCATAAGGGATGAGTCACTTGTGCTGTCAGGGAGTGTGAGTGAAGATGAGTCAAGAGCAGGCTGCTCACCTCCTACTCCACAAGGAAAAGGACATTTCTCCTACTGGGGCATCCCTATTTGTACACAACGCCCCTCACATAGAGGAACTCAAATTTACTAGCTGTCATTTATTTCTGCCTCTAAAGCATGGGGTGTCTGTTATTTGAAAGAAGAGCCACACAGCCACCTAACAGATAACCTGACCTTCAGCTGACTCCATAATCGACACTAACCACATACTTCAGGCCAATGACATCATTTGATCTTAGCACCCTTTCATACAACCATCTCCCAAAACCAGAGAGGCTGAGTTACCACAGGTCATAAGTTCAAGTCCAGATCACTGAAATCACAGTAGTGCCCTTGAATCCCATTCCTTCCCCCAATATGATTCTCCCTCATATTACAAAGGGGACAAAACAACTCCAACCCTCAGTCTCCACAACCAGAATTTTTGAGACAATTCCTAAAAACAGAAAAGATTTAGATTAACCTACAGATTTAGATTTCTGCTTTTATGAACATATCATTTGGGTATTTATTTACTTTACAATTTCACATTATCTCCCAACAGTATTTTTTGGTGGAACTATATGTCTAAAAGACATGAGTAGATTTCAAGTCATTACTTACTCCATGTAAGTACTGCATTTAGTCTTTAATCTTTCTAACTCTGTTTAAGAATAAAGAGTGTGCACCTCATAAAATTACAAAGCTTCCGTAAAGCAAAGGACGTTGTCAATAGGATAGAACGGCAACCTACAGATTGGGAAAAGATCTTTACCAATCCTATGTCCAATAGAAGGCTAATGTCCAATGTATACAAAGAATTCAAGAAGCTAGACTCCAGAGATCCAAATAACCATATCAAAAAATGGGGAAGAGAGCTAAACAGAAAATTCTCAATTGAGGAAATTCAAATGGCTGAGAAGCACCTAAAGAAATGTTCAACATCCTTAGTCATCAGGGAAATGCAAATCAAAACAACCCTGAGATTCCACCTCACACCAGTCAGAATGGCTAAGATCAAAAACTCAGGTGACAGCAGATGTTGGCGAGGATGTGGAGAAAGAGGAACACTCCTCCATTGCTGGTGGGATTGCAAACTGGTACAACCACTCTGGAAATCAGTTTGGCGGACACTCAGAAAATTGGACATAATACTTTCTGAGGACCCGGCTATTCCACTCTTGGGCATATACCCAGAAGATGCTCCGACATGTAATAAGGACACATGCTCCACTATGTTAGTAGCAGCCATATTTATAATAGCCAGAAGCTGGAAACAACTCAGATATCCCTCAACAGAGGAATGGATACAGAAAATGTGGTACATTTACACAATGGAATACTACTCAGCTATTAAATAACAATGACTTCATGAAATTCTTAGGCAAATGGATGGAACTTGAAAATATCATCCTGAGTGAGGTAACTCAGTCACAAAAGAACAAACATGGTATGTACTCACTGATAAGTGGATATTAGCCCAAAAGTTCAGAACACCCATGATTCAATACACAGCAACTTTTGGACTGAGCATGGGGTCCCAGATGGAAGCATTGGAGAAGAGACTGAAGGAACTGAGGGAGTTTTTCAGCCCCATGGAGGGAGCAACAGTGTCAACTGGTCAGGCCCCTGGTGCTCCCAGAGACTGGACCACCAACCAAAGAATGCATATGGAGGGGCCCATGGTGTTAACCACATATGTGGCAGAGGAGGGCCTTGTTGACCATCAGTGGGAGTAGAGGCCCTTGGACCTGAGAGCGTTAGATGCCCCAGTATAGGGGAATGCCAGGAAGGGAAGAGGGGAGTGGGTGGGTGGGTGCAGGAATACCCTCATAGAGGCAGGGGAGGGGGATGGGATAGGGGCCTTCCAAAGGGGAGTCCTAGAAAGGGGAAACATTTGAAATGTAAATAAAGTATTAGATAAAAAAAAAAATAAAGAATGTGCATTTATGTGTAGGAGTGATAGAGCCCAGAGGAGGCTGTCATGTCCCCTGGGTGCTGGATTAAAGAAGGTTATAAATTACCTGACAAGAATGCTGGGAAATGAACTCAGGTCTTCTCTAGGAGGAGTGTATACTCTGAATTGCTGGACCATCTCTTCAGCTCTGATTCCTTTATTCTCTTATGGAACTAAAACCATGTAAATCTAAAGGTTGTCATTAAATTTGACAAGTAATGGCTTGTAAATATACTTATGTAGTTCCTTTTAAAACTTTTCTTATAGAGAGTTTGAAATTATAAAAGTAATACACAAATATATCATATCATTTATCCTAGTAATTTATAATCTCTTAATTACTTAACTCTCTCATCACCTTTACACCACTAAAGCCTTGATAAATTTCCAGGACTAGTTTATTAACCTGTAGAATGAATTCACATTTGTTGATTATCTTCCTGTACTTCTTTTCTGAGGCTGACTTCAGAAGAGACAACTATTTCAAATCACAGCAGGGTATTTGAAATTGATGGCCAGTACAGTACCTAATACCTACTCTGTAAGGGAACAGCTACAAAGGAAACAAATTAAGGCCCTATGAAATCACATTGTAAGAAAGGACCCTGGCTATGGGAGGCACGTTTCAGAAACACATTATGTAACATTATTTGTAATCTTGTCCAATTTCATTTTTCAATATGCTCTTATGTTGTCAAGTTTAGTAATGACTAATCTGTGTCGCTAAGACTCTAAGAAGGAGCTGAGGCTTTAGTGCATTAGGAAGTCACACTCAGAGCTCCTCTGCCTTGGTTTCTTCCTCCCCTATTACTGTCTTTCTCTTCTCTGCGCTTCCTCCTAAATCTTTCTTATTTCCCCAAACAATACCTTTACCCCTAATATGCACCACTGTGTTTTCCCCACCATTACAGCAACACCAAATTGCTGTTAAATTTTCATCTTGGGGAAGAGTGGCTTGTTTTTTGTCTTGGTTGGTTGGTTTTGTTCATGGTTTTGTTTGTTTTTCTTCAAACATTATTAACATCACAAAAAAAAATTTTTTTTTCTGTAAGTTAACCAGTGCTATGCGATGTTTAAAAGCTTCCAGTTACCTTCTAAATAGGTCTAAATAGGTTTGGCAATTTGTAGATTCCAGAATATATTCACGTATGCTTTCTCAACACACTGGCAGATAAATAAGTATCAATATTTGAAAGTAAGAGCTCTTTTTGAGATTACAGTAATGAGTCTAACTGGAAAAAGACAGAGTCACTAATTCCAAAGGTGATGACAGAAAAATGACATTCAACAGGAGAAAACAGCCAGCAATCTCCCAACATAAGGGCAGGTGACAGACACGACCCACTCTGCGGCTGCCAACCCAGCAGCCACTGGTTGTGGCAGGTGCCCAATGCTGTAGTTTCTGCTGCCATCAAGGCAAATAAGTCTCCTGGGTGCCAAGTCAATCCAGAGACTCATGCCAATGAGTTTTGGAGTCAGTCTGTCCTTCTCAACAACAAGTACTGTCAAAATAACATCCTTTGTAGACCTAACTATATCATAAGTTTACCATGTGTTATTTTCTCATAGTTTGCATACAAATCCAATCCTGCAACACTTGCATTGCTCACTCAGTATGCCTGCTTTCTGTACCAAGTTGAGCCAACCATTCAGAAACATTTCAAATTCAATTCACCAGTCATGTTTGAGATGACACAACCGTACATGCTACATTTTGCATTAGGATTGAGGGCGCAAAAGATGATAACTTTGGGACTCTGGAGTCAGAACAATATGATGGAAGGCTTTCCATTCAAAAAACATTAACTATGGGATGCAGGGAACTCCAGAAGAATGTGGCAGACTTTGGACATGGTATCAGTCACATACCAGGAACTTCCTCTTTGAGATGCAGACAGCCTCCACTCTGACTTAAAGGGGGTGAATTTTATATAAAAATTGATCCTGGAGATAAAAACAGAATCTGAATCACTACAGAAAATCAAAGTAGATTCATTTGATTCAATCCCCAAATGCAATGAAGAAAAACTGTTTATCATGAGGAAAATAACCCTCTAGAATTTGAGGATATCAAATTCTCCTAAGAAAGACTAAAGACACATAACACATCTCTGTAACTTCGGGCTTCAGAAAGAAATTGAGTATTTCCCATTTCTTGTCATCTCTTCTGTGTGTTGTCAGTGGGCAAGGTGTACTTGATTTTTCCCAGACAATAATAATTGTACCCACAAAGCCTAAGCATTCAACCATGTCTCAAGCTACAGACAACAGATTCTTTTCCAACTCACATTCTGACACTCACAGTTTACTATAAACAGTAACAACTTTCAACTGAGAACTCCTATCTGATTTGTTAGTAAATTCTATTTTCTCAGCTAAAATATTGTGAGTGGGAAAATCATAAGGATGAGCTGGGTGAAATGAAAAGAAAGTGAAACCTGGTTTTCTTGTGTCTGTGGCAGGATGCAGTTACGCAGAATGAAAGCAAGCATGTACCTGAACAGTGACGGACAGCTCCTGGTACTCCACCCACCTTCTATAATATATGCTGTCTAGCTGGACACAAGCTTGAAGGACAAGCACACATACATGCCATAGTTACTTCAGGCTCTTCCCTTAATGATATCAAAGGTAGATAGATAGATAGATAGATAGATGGATGGATAGATAGGTAGATAGATAAATGGATAGATAGATACATAGATGGATTGATAGATGATACATACATACATATATACATACATACATAGACGGATGGATGGATGGATAGATACATATATAAATGGATTGATAGATAGATAATAGATAGATCGATATCAACAGTATATTTGCCTTATATACATGTGTGAGTGTGTGAGTGTGAGTGTGTGTGTGTGTATGTGTACCAGTTCATATGCATGTGGAGGCTAAAAGTCATCACTAAGTATCCTCCTCAGTTATCCTTATATTTTGAGGCAGGGTCTCTCATTAAACCAGGAGTTGACCATTTTGTTCAGTCAGGCTAGCCAGCCTCTGAGGTCCTCTGTCTCTGTGCACTGGGACTACGGGGCACACTCTATTGCTACATTTTCTTTCTTTTTAAATAAAGGTTCCAGAGGAATTGAGCTCAGGGTTTCATCATGTTCTTTTACTATGCCATCTCCCCAGTCTGTTCTGAGGTTTCTATACACATATTCTGTGAGTTATGTAGGGGAGAATTCACGGCTAATCCAAAACACAAGGCTAAAATACATATAACATCATGTACCCTTAAATCCCACACAGGTTTCATAATAATGTTTTTGCTTCACAGATGTCATTCAAATATGAAAAGGTAATGGTAGGTTAGAAATAATTTAATAATATCTGCGTTTGCCGCAAAAGTCTACATACTGTTTTATTTGCTTCTTAGCTGTGTTTTCCTATAGGGATGTGGGCCAAAATTCAATTCCCCTTACATGTGCCTCCGACTTGGCCTCTTTGATTTCCCCAATGACACAAAACTGGAACACACTATTGGACTTTTCAGCTTCCATCTACCCCCTTAACATCAATAACCTACTTATCCATCACTTGACTAACAGCAAGGATCAGACATCTGGGAGTTATGTCCACACTGCTGCCACATACGCTATACTGACTACTTACTGTATCACCTCAAAGAACAGATTCCTCTATTAGTGTAGCTTAGAAATGAGAACTGTCAATATATGAAGCAATATTACATGGTTCAACCCAAGGAAGTCTAACTGACTCAAAGTGTCATCAGAGTTTTCACAAGCATATTGTTACATTTGCCACCATTAGTATTCAGATCAACTAAGCTGCCATGAAAGAGCAAAGAAAGAATTGACTAGGAAAACAGGAAGACTCCACTCCGTGAATCATTTTTCTAGGTTAGAAGAGAGAGAAAAGACTTTAATTTCCATCTGTACTTTTCCATATCATTTTTCTTGCTTGTGACAAAGACGCATTGTTTTCATAATTTAAAATGTATCTGGAAACTTCTTTCTTTTCATCAGCCTGACTGACATAAGAAAGAGTTCAGATGCTTGAGTGCACACTTAATGTGCAGCTACAGAACAAACCCAACAGTGAAGCACTGGAACTGAAGCTGCAGCTCTGACGCTCATTCTCTCCACTAACTAGAGAAAATGTAGCGATGAGGGCTTCCCTTTCTTCTTTGCAACTCAACAACACTGAGAGGCCATGGTGAATTATAATTCTCGCTCATACCATACAAAGTGTTGGAAGTATTCCTTCTCTAAAGAGTGATTTCCTGAGAGTTAAAATTAATCCTCACATTGCAAAATGCTTCAATTCTTGCTGTAGATTACAGTCAGCTCAGCCTACAAATGGCCCATCATGTGGTCTACCATAATCTAGTTAATCTTCTGCCCCAGGAATGATCCACACAAAGGCAGACACTACATAAATGTTGAATATTTATGGAACTGCTGACGACTGCAAGTGCATACAAAGCAATGGGTGGGAACATTGGTGACTGTGGTCCAGGCACCAACTTCAGGCAAAAAGACACTATATTTTTTAAATTTATTTTTATTTTTATTTTTTGATATTTACTCTATATACATTTAGAATGTTTTCCCCTTTGGAAACCCCCTATCCCATTCCCCCTTCCCCTGCCTCTATGAGGGTATTCCCCCACCCACCCACCCACCGGTCTTTCCTCCCTGGCATTCCCCTATACTGGGGTATCTAACGCTATCAGGTCCAAGGGCCTCTCCTCCCACTGATGGTCAACAAGGCCCTCCTCTGCCACATATGTGGTTAACACCATGGGCCCCTCTATATGCATTCTTTGGTTGGTGGTCCAGTCTCCTGGAGCACAGGGGGGTCAGGCCAGTTGACACTATTGCTCCCTCCATGGGGCTGCAAACTCCCTCAGCTCCTTCAGTCCCTTCTCCAACTCCTCCATCCAGGACCCCACACTCAGTCCAATGGTTGGCTGCCGGCACCCGCCTCTGTATTTGTCAGGCTCTGCCTGAGCCTCTTTGGGAGACAGCTTATCATGCAAAAAGATGCTATTTTGAATAGAGATTCTAGAAGAATTGATAACACAAGAATTGTTTGGTTGGCTTTTATCTGGCTATAAAGACTACCTTCAATGATTTTAGGGGTTCCTTACATTTAAACTTGTTATGAATATAGTGAGTAGGACCCTGCAAAGCATGTTATAAGGAGCCTATGTGTCTTCTGAGAAGAAAATTTTGTATTTACATATGTTGTTTTTGTTGGTCACCAAGCTCCTTGTTGTCTGGCTGAGAACAATCATTTATATCACATATGTTATTACTGGCCAAGACTTAAATCAATCTCTTTTTATATAAAACCACATTAATAGCTTCTGCTGGCTAATATTAATTGTCAAATTGACACCTAGGACAGACAACTCTAGGTGTGTGTGTGTAAACAATTTTCTAAGTTGCCTTGGAAAGTGTCCATGAGAAATGTTATTCATTACTTTATTGATGTAGACCACACATCTTTGGTGTGAATGAGACTATCAAAGGGTAGGGGACTATGGACTGTATGAATTGGAGAGGGTAAGTCAAACACTGGCATGCCTGCAATATCTGCCTTCCACGCATAACTGTGGATATAGCATGCTCCATCATGTGGCTGCCATAGTGACTTCTTTTCAGTGATGGGCTGTAACCTAGAACCATGAACCAAAATAAGCTCTCTTTCCTTTAAGTGGTTCTTTTCAGGGTATCTTATCACAGCAACAAGAAAGGAAACTAACAAGAACTCAGTTCTTTCATACAAACATATATAAGTTCAAGGTCAATGTCTCCTTTGTCATGGTTGCATGTCCCAATGCCTAAAGGAATGCATGTGAAACAGTCAGAGGTACACTGTGACCAGACTCCACCACCATATAGGGTACCTTTGCAGCACAATTCAAGGAACACACACACACACACACACACACACACGGGACAAAGAAAGAGAGAGAGAGAGAGAGAGAGAAAGAAAGAGAGAGAGAGAGAACAGACCGAGGTAACAAACTCCAATGAAAGTTAAATCCTCAGTTAGAAGGCAAAATTCTTGGTTCTAAAATTTTAATAATATCTTGGCACACATTTTTATTGTGTTCAGTTCAAACTAACAAAAAAAAAGATGTCAACTCATAGCATCTCAGTATGAATAAAACATTGATAAGATCATGGATATATGGCCTTTAAATCACATCACACTTTCTGAAGTCAGGGCAACTGGAGGTTTGCTGTAAAATGCTACAGGACCAGCACTTTGGGAAACAGACACCTCCCTGTCTGGAGACTGCAAACAGATTAATATCCAAGACAGGAGAAGACAATGAAAAGCGAATGCTGATTTTGGTTGGGGTCAACCTGCAATTTCAATCATACCACCACTTCACTTGACTGAGTAACACCGAGTCCACAGTAAGATGTTACACACTATAGCACTGTCCTGGGCTATACAACTCAGAAAGAGTTCACTTTCTGTCTGTCCCACCACCATCACCACAGACCCTGGCAAAAGGCTGAAATAGGTACCTAGACCTGGACAGTTCACACTTACCTAATGCCTCAACTGAGTCCATGGACTTATTGCAAGGTCATTGGTCGGCTGAACCCAACCTGGTTCCCCTCCCACCTACACACACCCTCCTTTTCATTGACCACAGATCCATGCAGATGATACAACCCTAGGCCCTCTCTCATGGTATCCTAATGTCCAAGACCTCCTTGAGACATTTAATCTAACGAAAGCAATTATGGCATCAGCCTGGCCCTTTAAACATAGTGGAAAAGTCAGAGAATGCCACGCTCTGCATGCTTGAATTTCTCTTTTGCTCCAGGTTACTGTAGCTAATGCAACATTCACAAACTGCGGCAATAAAGAGAATTCTTGTTTATATCAACTCACAGAGAGGAAAACTGTATTAAATGACTTTGGGGAGATGTTTCTCCTGACTTTCTTCTTAAAAGAATTCTCTAAATTTCCTTACCAATAGCAAATCAACTTGGTTTTAAACAATAACAGCAACCTTAAAAGCTAGTATTCTTGGCTCCTATTTCCCCCTTAAAAACCATTTCCTCCTCATCAGAAGCCACCAACATTGGTGCTGTATTTTACACAAGCATTCTACAAATGCTTAGCTCAAGACATATGAACCCATGCTCTACAATGAGAGCCACATAAGTGAAAAAATAAGTTGCACATGAAACATTTTATGGTCTTGACTTTGCCAGCTAGGTTCTGTTTGTTATAGCCTGAGAGGATCCAAGCTATTCAAGAAGTCACTGCTGCTAAATTATGATGATCCGGAAACTTTGCATCTCTGTCACTACTATTGGCAACAGAAGAATTGAAGGTACATCTGGAGTGTAGGTAAAAATAACCTTAGTGCGTACTGTGAGTCTTAAACATGGTGAGGGAAAGGGGCCATCTTGGTCTGTGCTTGGAGACTGGTACCAGCCACACTATGTGCCTTTGCATTCACCAAAGTCAGCTCCTGAGAACCATGGTGACCCTCTATCATTAGCATCACCAACGACCTGCAGAAATGATAATTAATATCATTGGCTTATAATCTCCTTTCTAAGAATGACATCTAGCTTCATGTGTATTACACACAGAGTATGCTGAATACATTCATAATTTGGCTTTACAAAGGTGACTTATTCAACAAACACAGTGGAGGTAATCCTTACCAAATTATAAGAGGGAATGGTACCCTCAAGAATTCTGGATCTGTTTGACATTTATGAACACAGAAACTGAGAAATGTGGTCACGGGTCTGAAACTCTAGCCTTCTTAGTCCAATGGCACTTTTGGAATCGAATTAAGCATTGTGTGTTCCTCTGTCTTCATTTTCCTGTTTCTGTTCTTAGAAATGTTTTTCCCCCAGTGACCTTGGACACCCTTTGTCTTTAGGTGTTTCCAGGTGCTGAGGGCAGAAAACCCTCAAGCTAGGATGACTAAAGTACATCAGATATACCTTGATTGTTGTGGATACTTCTCTTGCAGCCTTTTTACTGTAATAAAGACATTTTAAAAGGTGGCAATAAGAAAAAAAAGATACTAACCAGAAAATTGCTGTTCAAACCAGCTTTTTAAAATTGCTTTTATCTGCTCAAATTCCCATCTCTTTGTAAAGCCTTTCAGTAGCATCTTTCCAGAGCTTAGAAATGGCACAACAGGCTCTCAAGGGAGCTCTCCCTACCCGACCACAGTGCTGCCATGCTCGGGGGGATATCTGGCAGAGCTTCTCTGTGATCTCCAGCACTAATGGCCTCTCAGCCTTCTGGTAAGTTATTGCTATACACCCTTTCTCATTATCTCTGGGTCTTATCAATTCCCTCCACAAGTTCAAATCTTAAAATAGTATTTCATTTGGATGCCTTCTCTGGCCCACACGTTTTAAAGTCAGAAGCATTTCCTATCAATTCTTCTACATAGTATTTCTGGGTCATTGCATCATAATTATCTAATGACCTGCTTCAACCTGCCAAACTTATTAGTCAGTGTATACTTATTCTTTCTACCTGGTGCTTGTAAGTGCCGGTTATATTTTCTGGATGTCTATCGAGTACTCCTTGAATAACAGAGGCATGAGAAAGATAAAGGTTAGAGAGGGGTGTTCTCCAAATGTTCTCTGACTCACTGCAAGCAGCACAAGTCATAGTATTACCCTATGTTGTAGAAAGGTCATGTTACTATGCTGTGTTTGGTCCAGCCTGGATATGTTGATCAAATACATTTGCTGTCAGTATGATATTAATTGACAAGCAGAGTGCAGTTACATATTTCACTGAAGTAGATGTACAGAAACCTCCTATAGTGACATACAAGTGCTCCTTTCATGCACTGAAAAGTGTTGCATCTTAACGGTCACTGTATTTCTTACTTTTTATTGATGTGATGAAACACCATGACCAATGCAATCTACCAAAAAAAAAAAAAAAAGTGCTTATTTGGCTTTACAGTTCCAAAGCATTAGAGTCCAGGATGGCAAGCAAAGAAAGGCGTGGTGTCAGAAAGAGATGAGAAGTCACAACTTGATCCACAGGCGGGAGGCACTCAGGAGATGGTGCAAGTCTTTTGTAACCCTCAAGCCCACCACCAAGACACAGATCCTCCAACAAGGCCACACCCCCCAATCCTTCTTCAACAGTTTCACTAACTGGGGTCTAAGTAATCAACCATTTGCCTATGGAGGCAATTCTCATTCCAACCACCACAGCCACTAAAAGTGAATTACAGTCTTTCTATTCAAAGTTAAAATGATGGAAAGATGGCAAAACATTAGCATGGAGAATGGATTAATTTTTTAAAGCTCCTGTCAGAAACTAGAATGGCATCTTGATATTGTACCCAGCAAGAGATAAGCTCATCAGTAAGATGGGAGTCAAGAAAAAGAAGACATTGTGACCACATGTGGATCACAGGAGCCCTAGATGGTATGCACCAGTTTGTTTACAGTATGTGACATTTCAGGTTTTTGTTAAGTGCTTAAAGATCTGAAGATTTAACTCTGGATTTTCTAGAAGAGCCTGGTCACCCAGGCCATGTGATGTAGTTAAACTTTACATAGCTGGCATACATGACTAACCTTGAAACCAGCATCATTTCCATGGCTTCTAGTCCTCTGATTGATTGCCAGGCAGCAAAGACCATTACACCTTGCATTTACAAGATTTCTTCATTTGTGAATCACGAGTGAATATCTGAATGTCCCATAAAAGTTCAACAGCACTTTGTACATGATAAAAAACAATTATGAAAAATCTGGTACTAATCAATGCACTGGAAGTTTTACAAGCCCACAAACACATAAACAGAAAAAGAAACAGGACAGGAAGGATAAGGGAGAAGCTATTACATGGTTGTAATTCCTGCCAAAGAGGTAAAGTCAGGAACAAAACTGTAAACATTCCAAATGCTTTACTTGTAGCCTGAGAGTCTTCCCCTCAGTAGAAGAGCCAGCTTCTTGGCATTGTAGAATAGGACTTGACTGGATATGTTTAGTTTTCCTTTTCCCGTATCTCTTTAAATGCAGAGTCCTTGACTGGCAGATCCAAAAAGATTCCAGAGGGCAAATATTCCCAACACTGTGCTTTTCCTTTGTCCAGAAAGAGTACTGAAAATCACTGCAGTGGGCACATCTCTTTCTACTTAGGTCCTTTGGTTCTCTGGTTTGTTCTCATAGATTTTAAAAGATAGACATTAAATTTCTGATACTGAACCACCAATCAAATGACAAACAAAGAAATAAAAATGGACTTAATTCAAGGCAGCAAAAAGAACCAACAGCTGACCTGGGTCAGCAGCTATGTTTGGTTCCAAGGACCTTCTGAAGCTGGGATGTCCATTAAAGAAAGTAACAGGCAATGTTGAAGATAGCCAGCCAGACCCCACCCCAACAGACATAGCAGGAAAAGGATACAGAAGACAGTCACCTGGAGAAACAGTAACCTACCAAACCCAGAGTCAATGAATGCAAACAACTACTCACACTGACCATGATCCAAGCATTAATAATGCCTTTAAAGTGAGGAGAAATTAGTTAACATCTATCAAAATTTAAAATATTGCCCATAGCCCTTTGAGGCAGTATTTCTCCAAGGACATTATCCTGTACATACAGGGACAGAAATAAGCAGGTATATTAACAAGAATGTTTGCTATAATGTTATTCATAAATAGTGAAAAGCTGGATAATCTAATTTGCCATTTCATTGTGTATTGTCTAATAATGTATGACAGTATATATAACAGAAATATTGTCTAGAAACAACTGTATGCAACAATTTTAAAAGTATTAGTAGTGTAACATGCACAAGACACATTAGATAGAGGCAAAAGAACCTAGAACACTAAAGACTGCTCTGCCTGCTGTAAATAAAGCTTACCTGTGTGGAAAGACACAGAGAGTAGAGATGAACGTGTGGAAGAGTGGGGATTGTCTGCAGTATTCGCTGTTTTCTAGTTCTAGACAATTTAGCTTAACAAATGTAGTGAACAGAACACTTGTGGAGGTAATAGAGACAACATCAAGGGTGTTAGACAAAGCCTCAAGAAATCATATTATTTCATGCTTACCTAAACTTGTTTATATTCTCATCCTCTCTCTCTCTCTCTCTCTCTCTCTCTCTCTCTCTCTCTCTCTCTCTGTGAGTGTGTGTGCGTGCATGTGGGCATATATAGTTTAATATCGCCTGGGCTGACAATGCTCCCCATAAGTCTATCAAAACCCCCAGTACTAGGCATGAGAAACCTCTACTGAAATGTTGTCAGTGTAGTCTGAGAGACTCCAAAACAATGTAGGCCATTGCTGTTACCCTTGGTTGCCTCTCAGAGGATGTCTACTGCTGAAGACACTGCAAACTTAGGAAACAGGATGCAGATGATTTGAGCTAGATCTAACCTGAAAGTCTCTTTGCTACAGATTAGTCTCCATAGTATCAAGAGTGGGAAGCAGTCAAGCCAAGTTGCCAAGGGAGGAAAGCAATTATTAGTCCTATCCACTGTGATGCATATGAACAACAACCCTGACCATCAGGTCAAAGTATCCCTAAAGGTCCAACTGTGGTATTGCTATCTGAGCAATAAACAACCGTTGTCTGATTAAACTTAAGAGCTCAAGAGGGCTATTCCTAGAAATCTAGGCAACTATGCAGGGACAGTGAGGTCATGGGTCTTAGAAGGGAACCTACGCCTGCACCTAACTAGACCAGGATAGCCCCTAACTGCATTCTAAATCTTATTCTTATACCCACAGATAAATGTAGATCTCACCCATCATAAAATAAGCTTTTCTTTAGAGCACATGAGAACATTATGGAAAACCACAATTGCACCCGAGAGATACATCTCCTGCATATAAGGCTGAGGGAACATCATGGAGTAGGGGGACCAAAAGATTCTAAGAATCATGAGTCTGCTGTGAGAATGTGTCTTCTAGAAAATCCTGCTTAAACAGACCTGAACGATAACAGTATCAACAGATATGCTAACGCAGAAGGGAAACAATTTCATAAAAGCTTACACCTAGAAAATGAACTACAGGCAACTAAGAACTGGCCAAAAAAAAAAAAAAAAAAAAGTGAAGAATTAACTCCTCCCAGGGTTAAGTCTGATAATTGGCTATCTTGAATCATATACATACAAACAACAACAACAAATGGACTCAGCAATGTGTGTGTGTGTGTGTGTATGAATATATATATATATATGTTTGTACTTGCATGTGCATATATAATACATTATATATTAGATATTGTTATATATCATATATACATAAATATTATATTACCGTATATAATATATATGCGCCAATAGATAAATGGTAGGAATATGAGAGAGAATGGACGGAAGAAAGGGGGAATGAGGTAATTAAATTTCAATTAAAATATACTAAGTTTGTGATTATCTAACCATGAAAAACATGACAAGGTACAGCAAATGCTAGGGATCTTCTTTAAGAGTATTATTCCTGTCTGGGACTGAAGGGATGGCTCAGGACTGCTTGTGGCTGCAGCCCCAAAGGATTCCACACTTCGTTTCCTGAGCACACCTGTAAACAAGTTCATATAACCCACCCTCAACACACATTCACATACAGACACAAAGTATTTTTTTAAAAAGGATATTACTCCTATTAGAACACAATAGTAACACATATACAAAAGTACAGGGTAGCAATGGTGAAAGCTCCCAAGAACAATTTCAGGTGATTTGTTCAGTTTAGCTTGCCATAAAAACATTGTGCTAAGCACAATAGCAAGCCCTGCTTACCTAAGGGTAAGATAGAGCAATTTAAGGAAAAATAAATCAGTGTTGCCACCACCCTGAAAAAATTCTTCTGATGGGTTTTAGAAGAGAGAAACAGAAAGGCAGTGAGAAATGGGTCGCACTTTTCTTTCTTCTAAACATATCTTCTGTGCTAGCCAAACAACTAGAAAATCGGACTGCCCCAGACAAAGGTGAGAGGAAGCGGAAATGCAAAGGGATCTACAGGAAGGCTGTGCTCCATCCATCCCCCACAGTGTTCCATTCGGTTTTCATGGGCAATGTTCATTCTGCTCAGTTTGTCACCTCATAGAGATTAATAACAAGACATGAGTGTCTAGAAAAGACATGCAGTAGAATGAGTGGGATGTGGAAGTCAACCTTGTGAAGGAAAAATAAAAGTGGGAGAGACAGCAAGATGCCACAGGCTCTTGCGACTCCTCGAAGAGTTCTGATCTGCCTCACATGGCCTTAGATCTAAGTTGGCTCTAGGCACACTGGTGAGATAGCAAAGGGGAACCCAGGACAGGGCAGTGGCTACTTCCCCAAGTTTTGCAGAGGTCCTCACAGGTGACAATACTTTCCCCCACTCCTTCTGAGTTATCTCATTAGGCAGGGCTTTCATTGGATTCCCTATGGCAAGATATGATTCCCAAGGATTTAGGGGCTTGGGATTGGCTCACACACTGTAAATAAGCTTACGGGCTGGGTAATAAACACAGATCTGCACTCGATGCTGGTCTCCAGAGTCGGATTTCCCAAGATTCATCATGGGACTCCGGTGCCTCTCACCCTACCCCCACCACACCCCCCATCCTCTGTCCACTTCCCAAAGTAGGAATTCACAGACTAGACTGTGGGAAAAGATGACACCTTTGTGTATAAAACGGCTTGACTCTCACTTCTGTTTGACAGCTTTAGATATCTATTAATGGCTAAAAACCAGACTAGCAGCTGGCATCCCAGCTCAGTGAGATAACACTGCCACCGAGGAGAAGGAAAAGTATTTTCTCATTTTGTTTCTTTCAGAGAACATGTAGAGATTATATTCACTGAAATAAAAATGTGCTTGCCTAATAAAGTCAGCATTGAGATATGTCTGTTACTTGTCATGTGACTAATTGACTTTATTATAAATCCTAGGGGAAAGTATTTGAATATATATTCAAATTTGAGTCACACTGAAAAAAAAAAAACCAGTACACCCCTCAAAAATATTTTTTCTTTAGATATAGCACATACAAACTTAGACATCTTCTATAATTCTTGTTTTAAGCTACTATTTTGTTTAAGTAAGAGATTGGGCAGAAAAGGAATTCAAGTAAGGGACAATTTTTTTTTCTAACAGAAATTTTAATGAAAAAGGCTCTTCTTTAACCAATTAATGATGATTAAGAAACAGCTGTGCATGTGTGGTGGCACTCACATATATTCTCAATATGTGGGGGGCTGAGTAGGAGGACCACAAATTTTGGGCTGACCTGGGTTACACAGCAAAGTCCTAGAGAGCCTGAGCTACATTATGAACCTTTGACTGAAAGAAAAGGATGAAGAGTAAAATTAATATTTAAGCCAGGAGGATAACCATTCGGATGGTCTAGACTATTTAACCAGAATTACATAAAGTATTTTCCATAACTGATAAAACTTGCTGATATGTACAGAGCAATACTTGCTTATAATATTAAATAAATGCAAAACACTCTCCTAAAAAGGCGAAGAATAAAACACGTACTTTGTTGTCCTATAATAAATGCCTAAGAGGAAATGCCTTCTGTGACTGATGCTTCTCTCGTGTGGTTGCCTTAAGGTTACAATGTTAGTTCTAACAGCAAGGTAAGAGCTGGACAAATCTGGGAAACGAACACCATCTTTCCAATGACTTCTAATCATAAAAACACATGTCCTTTTGCCTCTAAAGCATTTAAGGAAGGACCTCTGGTACTTGCAGCTAAAAATGTGTCAATACACACAAGGAAGTGAGATTATCCCATTGGCCCTTTTCAAAGCTTCGGATCACATTGATCATAAACCTGGAGCATAGAAGGGGAATCTAATTACCACTACCATCCTTTCCAACCTATAAAACTGAAATATGAGCCAAAGACAGAAATAGATAGTTTTCTAGCTGGACGTCTAAGAAGGTACTCTACCTTTATTTTAAGGCAGAAGTGACCTAGAACGGAGATTCACAACCCCCACTTTTTGAGTCTATAGCCAGTTCCTTTTACCATCTGTTCTAAACCAAGACAACATGAACCAAAGGGGAGTTGAAGACTGACACAAGCCTTTCCCTTTGTAAACTTAACCTCCCTACAAAAAAACAAAACAAAACAAAACAAAACAAAAAAAAAGATCACCTGAAATGCCAAGAAGTTATCAGACCACAGTCAGGGTTCATTGGAAGTAGATTGGACTCCCAACTCTAATTTCCAGTTATAACTACATTTCCATGGGTCAGCTCCCTCCAGGCTCCAGTATTAATATGCAATTAGCTACTACAGGGCTTTACTAATTTTTCAAGATCTTTCTGAACTTTGTAGAGCCTATTATTGCTCTGTTGCATGCCTGCAACTAGGGGCACTCCAAGGAGCGATGGGAACTATTTAACTATAAACCTAAAACCGTAATTCAGCATCTCTATAAAGAATACAATAGAAACCCTTAACATTTCCCTAGAAAAGTATTCAAGGTGCTGTATGAGTGGGAAATTGTGATAGGATATAGCAGGAAAAATTACACTAGGCTAAATAAGTCATAGCAAGAACTTCATTACCTGGGGCAGAAACAACACAAAAGCTATTCAGGTTCAATCCAGGCTATTAAACTCTGGTGTACAATAAGTTTAAAAATGGTTAATTCCCTTAGTCCTGGAGCTGTCACTCTGTGGGGCCTTTATCACTGCTCCCTCCCAAATCTACATAAAGAGATTTCTCTCTCCCTCTAATCAGGAAATAAGCATTGGCTTCCAGAGCAGAAAAGTCATTTCAGGCTGGACCTAGGGACCTTATGCACTGGGGTAGAGTCATTTCTTAGTAAATGGGCTTCTGTCCCAAACAGTCTTGGACTAGTTCTGAATCCAGAGGACCCAGTGCAATCCTAACACTGAAAAAGCACATCACTTCCCAAGATACATTTTATTCAAGAAAGTGACTAAATCAGATGTTTCTTCTAATGACTAAGATTCTGAGGTCTCTCAGTATATTTAGGATTCACAACTTTAACCTACTGAGCCAGACAGAGTTAACTCACAGAGGCATAAGCAGTAGCACCATCAACTATTTCTAATTTTAAATTAAGCAAGTCATTAATCAATTTTCTGACAAAGTGCAAAACTGATCTAGAGAAGATAGATCAGTCTGTTTAAAATTGAAGTGTGTGTTTTTGTATGTGACAAGTCCATGAGTCACACTCAGCCATATGCAATTCTTGATGGGAAAAACAGACTGAGACAGACTGGTGAGCTGCAATGTTAGAGGTAAAATGTAAACAGTGTGACTAGGACGTGTTTTTTATCGTATGTCAAATTCATATGACCTATATAATGTCATTGTCATTAGCTTCCATTCTCAAAGAGCTTCCAAATTCCATTTGTGGGCACAACATAAATAAACTGAATAATTAACACCATCCACTTCCTTCACAAGTACACTTGTTCTGCCTTGGTACCAGCAGATCCATGTGGGGAATTTCTACCATGGTGTGAATCTCTCCAATTAAAGCATTAATGGAAAAGAGCTGTTGGTGTCCAGAGGAAAGAGACATAGGACATGTTATATTAGGAAACGCCAGGCAATTATTCATTTGCATGTCCAATCTTTATTTAACTCCAACTCCAAAAGAATGATTGATAAAGAGTTTATAAAGTAAGGCTCTGGGTTTTAACATAATCTTTTGATTACCCAGAGTACTCATTATCAGCTATTACCACCCACTGTGAACTGTGCACCAGTACAAGCAGTGATGCCATCTGTATATGTGTATAGATGTGTGTGTTTATGCACACACCTGTGTAGGTGTACATGCATGTGTGTTTCAGTGGACACATGTGTGTATGTATTTGTGTGTGTGTGTGGGTATATATAGACACACACATATGTGTAGGTATGTGTATGAGTGTGAATATGTGCACATTAATTGTGAATGTAAATATGCACATGGACAAATGTGTATATGTGTGGATGTAACATAGATGTGTGCAAATACAAACATTCAGTGGATGTTCATCCTGTGGATATTTTTCTAATATACTCTTGTATATTTTGGGAAACCTTTCAGAAGCCTTTTCTAGTGATTTTTGCCTCCTCTGATCCCAGTCACTTGTACGTAGGCGCCTTCCTTCTTGTCTTCATTTTCCAAGCTGTAGGACCGAACTGTGTTCTGAACACAACAGGACTGTCATCGCTTTCACAGTGCACTAATAAATGGCATTTCCCACATGAACGTTACTTTTTTTCGAACCTTTCACATACTAAGAATTTGTGGGGAACCTTTGGCAGGAATGGAGAATAAGAAACCAGATGTCTAACATTATTGGCAACGTGATAGTTTCATAGGAACTAAATAATATCTTTTTGGAAAATACATAAAATGATGGAAAAATCTTACAAACATGCAACAAACTTAGCTGTGTCATTTCTTGGAACACAGTCTCACTGGGTATGCCCAGCTGACCAAGGCTACATAAATCAGGCTGCCCTTGACCTCAGTGCAATCTGCCTCCCTAGTGACTCCCCATGCCTGGCCTAAGATAAGTAAAAAGAAGATAGGGTCACATGTATCTGAATTTGAGCCACTGTTGCTAAAAGCTTGACCTTTCTTGCTAAGGTTTTCCTCACCTATGGGGACAGAGTTTATATAACAAGGGACATACAAAGGCCACGTGAAAACAAATGGAACAGCCAGAGCCCAGCAGACAGTGGGTGTTCCATCAAAGTAATTTCCTCTTTCTTGTAAGTGAATGGAACTCTCTGGGATCTAAGACCTTCTAAAGGTGTGTCTCAACCTTCCTAATGCTGTGATCCTTTAATACATTTTTTCTCGTTGTGTCGACCCCCAAACATAGAATTATTTTTGTTGCTACTTCATAACTGTAATTTTGCTACATTTGATAATGTGGTCTTAGGTGACCACAATGAAAGGTCATTTGACCGGCAAAGGTTCATGACCCAATGCTGAGAACCACTGCTCTAAAGGGAGATTTGATTGTGGGATAGAAAGACAAAGTTAGGCTGAAGGAATTAATTCTGGTATTTAATAGCATAGACGAGTAGCTGCTGTCGAGTAACCAATTCTTTGTTTTAAACAGACCTAGGAGAAGGAAGCTTGACGGTGAAACCAGGAATGACAAGGGGAAGAAAAATGATCAGTACCCTGATTCTGTGCATGCTCTATACGTGAGCAAAATCACACCAAACCCTACTGCTGTCTGTGTACAATGAATACACATTGGTAAACTAAATGGATGAAATAAAATAAAAGGAGCTATATGTAATTAACCACAACTCATCTTTCAGTCCTCGAAATGCCCCTGTGATCCCCTAGGGAAGTGGACACACTACGCGCGTGATGAAAATGGTGTCACTCCAGCAGCAGCCTGACGCCCACATTCTGCTGCAGGTGAGGCCTCAGCAAAGACAACCAGGACAAACATTCTGTTACCACTGTGAAGGTAACAACTCTCTGTATGACTTCCATTCAAAAATTATACACTTTTTATTATCAGGCAATTTTATGCTTTTTTTTTTTTAAAGCTTCAGAAAGTTGAGAGAGTTCCTGCACTATCTCGCCCACTTTTCCTTCCCATCTCACATTTCTGGACCACACTTGCTACAGCTGACAAACTAATAAGCGAATCACTTTTACTGAGGTGCGGAGCCTACGTCTGCTGTCAATGCTGTACATTTTATAGGTTGTGACAGTTTAACACAGCAATTTTAATGTCTTAAAACTTTCAGCCGCTTTTCATTTTAGACAGAAATATTGGTTTTTGGTCTAACTGTGAAGAGAAAGTTTAACACTTTTAAAAGGGGGGAGGAGTATTAGAACCCCATCTGATAGCTGATAACCACAGTTCAGGCTTTGGCTTCATTGTTTTCCAATTTGCAAGTGCTCACATTGGATGTAACCTGGGGTGTGTGTGTGTGTGTGTGTGTGTGTTTGTGTGTGTGTGTGTGAGAGAGAGAGAGAGAGAGAGAGAGAGAGAGAGAGAGAGAGAGCGCACGCCTGTACAAGCAAGCTTTCTGGTATCTCTATTGGTCTGAACTTTAATAAACACGCAGTGTTGATAAAAGGTAGGCTCTCCAGGATTTCAGGATATGCATTGTTGTTAAGCTTTTTTGATGGAGACTAGCTCCTCTGCACAAGAATGTCCATGGGAAGTGACCTGCCTCATCCTTTATTACGAAAGCAAGCTCAGTTAATTGATAGCAGAAAACGTACCAAAGTGCAAGTCGCTGAAACAGAAGGGAATAATGGGACTGTGCCCTGGACCGTTTCTCAGCGGGGTTCAAGCAACTCTTCCAGAGCATCCACATGATCCAGTCCTGTAACCCCACATTTACAGGTGCCCATCCACAAACTCTACCCAGCAATGCAACGGGACGGAAAGACCACGGTTCACACAAGGAAAGACTTCCAATCTTCTCCCCGTGTGCCCAAGTGTCACACTTAGCCTTAGGACCAAACCATGGCCTGGTTGTCGTATTATATAAAACCACATGGTTTTTACCGTATGGGTCACGAACATTCCCAGCTTCCCAGCTCAAAGGACAAGATGGCCTCTGTTCATCATTTGGTTTCCTGAAATCACTGTGCCAATCTCCATTACAAACAGCACAGTTGCTATCTCTTCCAATCATTTAAGATAATGTGAGCTCAAAAAGGAGCCAGGCTAGATAGCAGGTTCTGGAAGTGGTGACAAAGTAATAGGAGAGCAAGCCCCTCCAAGGAGAAAAATATTTGTAACCTGATCTCGAAGTAGGCTATCAACCCTCACCTCAACGTTGAAAGGGCAACAGGCTTAAGTCTTACCCTTTGTCCTTTTTATCTTTCCAAACAGCTACATAGTAGGCATACAGCAAATGCTGAACTGCATGCTCTGGTAAATGACCTATATCAGGACAGAAAGGAGTTCTACAAGACCTCGTGGTGCTAAGAAGCAATTTCAAAAAGAAAATAAAGACTGACTAAACAAAAAGTAGTTAGTAACAATTCTACTCAGCTTCTGAGAGAGAACCACACATAAGATTCAAATGCCCATAAAAAAGTAATATTTATATAACCATTAGTTCATATTGGAAGAGGAAAGCAAACATAGTAACCAATAATGCCACTCAGAAATCTGAAAAATTAACCAGAAAACATAATTATTTACTCCTTCTTTGTAAAATCCAGCTTCCACAAGGCTGGCTGTCCTACAAGTCCTGAGGCATGAATTTTCCATGCTTCTGAATCTTGAAAAAACACATAGCAGCAAAGAGAGAATATTAAAAGCTTGTATTTTAGGATGGCAGATGGAGGGAAGAAAGGGCTTTCAAGATTAAGCAGTGACTAGAAAGTCGTGCTGCTGGGATTCCCACACTGAAAAACCATAGCTGGACCAGAAAGATGGCTCAACATTTAAGAGACTTGTGGTTCTGCAGGAAGACCATAGTTCAATTTCCAGCCCCCATATAATGGCTTGCAGACATTTGTAACTCAAATTCCAGAACACGCAATGCCCTCCTGTGGCCTCGACAAACATCAAAAACACACATGGTAAGTAGACATACATGCTGGCAGAATACTGTATACATGTAAATAAATAAAATATATATTTTTTAAAAGAAAGAAAATGCAGAACAGGTGATTCTGACTAACCATGCTAACTACTTTGCATCTACCAAGAGGCACAAGCCAAACAGGAAAACACAGAAGGCTATAAGCCATAATCTGTGCTATTAACTACACAACCACAAATAAGCAACTAACTAAGCTCAAGGACAGCAGTTCTCAACCGGTGAGTCATGAACCCTCTTGGGGTTGAACAGCCTTTTCACAGGGGTCACATATCAGATTATCCTGTATATTGGATATTTATATTATGATTCATAATAGCAGCAAAATTACAGTTATGAAGTAGCAATGAAAATGATTTTTTGGTTGGGGATAACCACAACATGAGGAACTTTATCAAAGTGCTGCACTACTCTAGGGCTTGACTTGGCTAAGTAAATGGTTGAGACAAGTTTATTTATTTTCATCATTCAAACTTTCTCCAAGACTTTCTCCCTAAACATGTAATTTGCTGCCACAACGTGAATTTTAACTAGTGTATGCTATATGGTTTGTATCATAGAAACAGCAAGTATTTGATATACATTTGTTCAAGTTATAGAATCTTTTCCTATTCGATGTACATTTGTTCAAGTTATAGAATCTTTTCCCTCACTGCCACATTTTGGCTCATTTTAAAAAGGATGACATTCGACCATGTTCAATCAGCTTTGTGGTAGAAGTGTTTTAAGAAACTAAGAACTATTTTACAGAGAACAGATGGTACCCACATATTCTTCTGAATCCGTCTGCCCAAGTAACCTTGGCCAGGGAAGTCAGAAACTAACCAGGCAGAACCGAGCAGCAAGAGCAAACAAGGAAGGGCTTCACTGGGCTTCTGAATCTACAGACCACTCTAGCCTCCATTACTTCTTCTGCCCACTCAGTTCATAAACAGTTGTGGTAGTTAATGTTGTCATTCTGCACACACAGCTCGTAAGCAATTGTGGTAGTCAGTGTTAATTGTCAGTTTGACAAAATCTAGAAGCACCTATTAGTGGCCCTGAGCATGCCTATGAAAAATAGTCTTGATTATATTAATGGAATTGGTAAGATCAGCCCACTGTGAGTAGTGCCATTCCCTAGGCAGCAATCTTAGACTGTATAAAATGGAGAAAGTGAGCAGAGTGCAAGTATTCATATAACTAGTCATGCTCTAGATTTTGGCTGTGGACACAATATGACTAACTCTCCTGAGTTTCTGCCATGATGACTACAACCTGGAACCAAAGGAAATGGTTTAATTATTTCATTTTGCTCTAAAACATCTTAATCTAAAGATACTGGGCAAGTGTCAGGTGATCAAAATGATACTTCTTAGGATTTTGTATTTCCCTGAAGGGAAAGAGAAGGTCTGTTGCTTATCTGATTCTAAAAGAATCTTTGGCCCCCAAGAACTAAACATTCTATATTTTTTAGGTAGAAGAAATAGACAATACATACAACGCCACACACACACACACTGTACTAGTATTGTTACAATCTGTGACTTAGCAAGAGTTGAAATATGAAGAAGAAAAGCAAGCTGTATCAAAGGATATAGTTGGAAAGTCTAGATCACTTCTATTTACCCAGCATGTACAGTTAGCAGATAACTTAGGCTTCAACCCTGTCTTCTACAATATCTTGCATACAGCAGGAACATTTCTGTTCACATTCTTACCTCCACTGCCCCTACCTAGGGTCACCTCATTTCACTTCTCCTTTTACTTCCTTCCATCTAGTAACTGATCTCTCGATAGCATTCCGTCCTACTAAACCAGTCTGAAATATTTCCTATCAACATCTTAAAAGTCTCTGTCTTGACTTCAAGTTCTTCATGTGTCACCTGACATCCTTGGTAATCCTGAAGCATCCTTAGTGGACTTCCCATGAATACCCAGCATACATTATTCCTCTGGCTATCTACTCATCTACACACAGCCCACTTTAATCTATAACCCCTTGCAATCTTTCAGTCAATTCTGTCTTCTAAATATAGCTGACGTATCAGGGACCATTTCTTTAGTGCCTATATTCTTATATTATATTGTCCCTTTAAAACTCTTGTCAATCATTGCTGCTGTGCCCTTCCCTTCCCCTGATAAATGTCAGCACTAGCTAAGGAAATTCATTGACAGCTCTCCAGATTCATTGACAGTTGATAGTCTGTGATACTACCAGCCTTATATATCAAGCAGCCAGAGCTGCTAGAAAAGAATGAGTGATACTCATTCTAAAGAAGCTTTGGTCTTCCCAAGATCTGCTGCAGAATTGCTACTAAGACAATGACCTACACTTCCCTAGATGCTTAACAAATAAACATAAACTCCAGAGCTGACCTTTATTCCTATTGTGCTTTCCCAAGATCGACTCAGTGCAAGTCCCAGCGGTAGTGCCACCCAGACCACCCTTTGACTCTATTTACTTTCCTCATCTTCCTATGATTACTGTAATTCAGAGGACCAAAACGGCTTCCTTGTGTACAAAAAATTCAAATGTAAAATAGTCTTTTAAAACCTAAACCCTCCCCAACTGGCTTCCTACCAGTGACTCCAAAGGCAACCTATAGCGCTACATTGTGACTTTTTTACACAGGGGGATTTACTTTTGACTACTCGGTTTTTGCACATAGGCCTCCAGCTTCACTTGCTTTTCACTAAGCATCATGCAATCTTAATGTCTGCTATAGTTCCAATGTTGGAATAGACTGGATTCATGAGATCATTGTGGTATTATTCTTATAGAACACTTAATAGCAATGTTGATTAAAAGCCCCTTCAAAGTAATTTTCTGGAAGCTGCATTAATTATGTATTCTAGAAGGGAAAAAAGAAGAAAATGTCCTTTAATGGAGTCCCAGATCACTTACATAAATCCCTATGAAGACGTTTCTGAACTCCACCAATATTTTCAACTATAACCATGTAAGAGGGCAGCTATAACTTTCTTCACCACCAAGGCATCTTCTTTGCAGCCAGAACAGTTTTCTATAAGATACTCAGGTAAGTCTGTCCATGTGGCTAACGTAATAACAAGTACTATGAGGACTTCCATATCTAGATTTATTCTTGAAAGTATTTGGTAAGAAACTCTAGTCCATTTCATAGGAGTGATGATTTTACAATTACAGTGAAAAACAAATAGATAAAAATGTCTGCAATTATTTGTAGGGCCTTCTCGAAAAATCATATCACCTATGAGCCAGGAGACTACAAAGAAACTACACTAATGACTAAGGTACTCAATTAGCCTTATTACATTATTAATTCTTTCTGATGTTGTATATAGCAATAAGTCACAGAAATTGAACATGTGCTATCTTATCTAGACTCCCCTACATTTAGAACACATACACACATACACAGAGAGAGAGAGAGAGAGAGAGAGAGAGAGAGAGAGAGAGAGAGAAAGCAATCATGACATTCATGTTCATTTCATTTTCTAACCATATGGAAGAGTTTTGAGAGCAGAAAGTTAAATGTATCTCCTGAAGGAATGGTGCCAAAAGTTAAAACATAGAAGAATCCCTGGGAAAGTTGAAAAATGAGATCCTTGACTCTTAGAGAAGAGGACTCTGACTCACTGTTATCTAGTGTGTACATTTACAAACCCTCCCAATGCCATCTGATCTCACAGTTGCTTTTCCTGTTGCTGTGATAAAATGCCCTTCCAAAAGCAACTTAAGGGAGAAAGGGCTTGCTTTGGCTCACAGTTCACAGTTACAGTCCATCATGGCAGGGGAGCCACAGCAGGGGGAACTTGAAGTAGTGGTCACATTATGCACACAGTAAAGAAGCAGGGAGAAATGAGTGCTCTGCTCACTGTCCCTTTTTTATAGAGTCCAGGATCTTAGCCCAGGAACAGTTGTCACCCATAGTGGAAGAGCCTTCCTAATGTAATTAACCTAATCAATATAATTTCCCACAGCCCAAACTCACTAGTAGTTCTAGATCCTGTCAAGCTAATAATTAACAGACACCATTAAAATGAGGACTCTGGTTTGCCAATATATTCCGAAGATGCAACTCAGGAGTCTCACATCCTTCATGTCATATGAAACATTTGGTAAATTATTTCCCCAATGTCAGCACAGGGGTGGTTTCCAACAACAACAAACAGTTTCAAGCACTCCATCTTTAAAGAACATGAGTGAAACCTAAAATAAAGGTCGATAATGTGACACTATGTGACATAGCTAACACCCTCTCAGGCCTGCAGATTCTGAATTCCATAATCTCATTGTTCTGTTTCTTCTGCAGACAACAGCATGGGCAAGCAGAATCACCAGCATGGTTAAAGACAAGGAGAGAGCTAGGGAGATGAGATGTATGTCACTGCACTCTTGGGTTCAGGGGATGTAACCTAAGTTGTCAAGTTTGGCAACAAGTGCCTCTACCCAGGGAGGACCTGGCCGACTCCCTAAGTTTAAAAATTCTTATTAAATCTGAGCTCACTTCCAAACACAAAACAATAATGGGGCAAGTGTGTCATGCTCTGAAGAACTCTTCAGATCTAAGGATTTATCTCATCCTAAGTGACACTTCAGTTTGGAGCACTGATTTTTTTTTTTTTAACTGATATTTTTTAAATGCAATTTTACTCAGGGGACTTTCAGGTCGATTCCTTTTGAACATACTTATCTTATTTTAAATCCTGTGAATTTTACTATAAATTACACTGAACATAAAATCATTTTATAAATGGCAGTATTTAACGTCAATTCTTTGCCAGGGATGACAAGTTACTTTAGCAGGGATAAGTCCTCCAGTCATTTTAAGTATTCCATCTTCTCCTTGGCTTTGTGCTTACAGTAACTGTCTTCTGTTTTTTTCTTGACATATAAATGTAAGACAAAAGAAAAATATCAAGCCAAAAAGCTAAGGGAGTGCTCACAGCTACTTTAACCCAGCATGCCTAGTACAACTTACAGATAACTCCTTTGGCTAGAATATCACTGAGGCTAGGAAGTTGAAGGATCAGTTATCCATCATGCAGAAAACATGGTCAGTAGAATCTGTGACTTGAATATGCTTGGCCCACAGTAAGTGGCACTATTTGGAGGTGTGGCCTTGGTAGAGTAGGTGTGGCCTTGTGAGGGGAAGTTCAACATTGAGGGTGTGGACTTTGAGGTTCTAAACTCAGGCTCCACCCAGTGTTAAAGAGAGCTTCCCCCTGGCTGCCTGCAGAAGTCTCTTTTCTCCTGGCTACCTTCTGATCAAGATGTAGAAATCTCGGCTCCCCTAACACCAAATCTGCCTGCACACTGCCATGCAATGATGATAATGGGTTGAACTTCTGAAACTTTAGGCCAGACCCAATTAAATGTTTACCGTTATACAAATTGCCCTCACATGCTGCTGAACACATTAGTGCCAGAAAGTATTCAGGAAGCCGAAGTCATTGAAATACAATTGTAACTAGAAATAAATTATTTGCAAGTAGGCCAGTAATCAGTAAGGACAAAATAGTGAAGAGACCATAGAAAGACTGGCAGTGGGTCAGAAAGAGGAAGAATGACAAGACGGAGCATAAATCAGAAAAGATGATTAGAGAACGCCTCTGAAGAGGCGAACCATGAGCAGAGATGTGGTTGACATGTGAGAAATAGACACTCTAATATGTGATGTCAGAAAGGAGAGGATGGGACAGCATACATCTGAAGGTCCAGAGAGCAGTCTGGCTAAAGACAGAGACTGATGAGATATGAAGCCAAAGAGAAGCCTGTGGTCCATAGACCTGTCTACAAACTTTCCAATTTAGTCCCTTATCATTAAAGCCACTAACGGGGCAATTTGATAGGCGAACATTCTGACTTACATTTCAAGACAGTGGCAACTGTCATAAAGCATAAAGACTACAGAGATAAAACAGTCAAGAGCTATTTAACTGTTGAGCCCAGACTAAAAATGGTGGTAGTCATGGATCTGGTAAAAAGGTTGTCAGGTTCCAGATTTGTTCCTAAGGTGAAGCCAACAGAACTCCGTGTTAGACTAGGTATGGAAGTTCAAAGAGGCCAGGCAGCTCTAACAAGCTCATCGAAAAGTTGCTCTCCAGAGTAAAACTTTATGGAAAGACTGTATTTCTATTTTAAAGTAGGTCGGGTACTCATTCACTCATTTACACTATATATGTTATACAACAACTTATATGTTCTGAAAGGACATAACTCAATATCCCTTAATACACAAAGTTCATAGTGACTGCTCTGTCAGTAAGTTATTGAAACTGGCAGCTGTGTATTTCCATGGAACGTCAGTTAGACATAATATCAGATAGAGGTATAGTAAAGAGGGAGAATTCAAAAGTATTAGGTTACAGTACTGTGGGGAGTTCTGATCTCCTGTATAAAACTTCTCTTTTGGGTCCAGAAAACTTAGCTTCAAGTAAGGAAAACAGTTTTTGCTAGTTATTAACCACTTCTTGCTCATACAGTCATTTAAAGCACATCTTCCCCAAGGAACCCTGAGCATATGAGGAAGGACGGTATGATTTCTGGACATCCCACTGACACCATGCAGTCTCTCTTTCTCTGCATCATGAACAGGAATGGCTCTCTGCTTATCACACACAGAAAAGGCTTTACTGACAAGGGTTGAGAGACTTGGAAAGAGGTGAGAGATGTAATAATCCAGGGATATGATGATAAACTATTAGGGGTCATTTTAATACTGTGTCCAGTTAGCAGAATAATAGCATTAGGTAATCCCCTAGAATATACGACTTGTCTAGCCACAAGTTTTTGGCCCTTCTAATGATGCCAGGAATGAGAGGTGAGCACAAGGGCCTGCTCTTAGCTCAGGAGCTATTGCCAGCTGGCAGTTGGAGGAAGAGAGCGAGTTTACATGACAGGTATGATCCCTGATAGGGTAACAACTCTCCAGAGGATGGACGCACAGTAAAGTGGGCAGCACAAATTGGACTTGATGAATTGAAAAACAAAAAACAAACACAGAGCACATAGGTGGCTAGGAGGGAATGGCATAGGATCTTGGAGGAGTCAGAGGAGCGGGGTGAATACGATCAAAATACATTGTCCAAAATACCCCCAAAATCATTTAGGGTGGAAAACAGAGAGTTCTCTGTCTCACTAATAGGAAGAGACATAAAACAGAATACAGCTTTTATTGAAAAGGTGGAAAGACTGGTTGAAAGGAGATAAATGCACCTGACTTGAACAGAAACGGAGAGGATTCAGAGCAGAAGCTAGCCCTTAGTGACAAGGGCTACACCAAATGATCCCTTACCAACCTTAGGAAGAAAGTGACACTGGATGCAAAAGGCAGCTCTCACCTGGTCCTGACTTCTAGCTGTGTAAGTCACCTACCTCACTTCATAAAACAAGACTACCATTTCTGGTAACAGTCACTCTAGATCACCATGGGTACAAGAACACTGAATATTTAGTTTTAAACAGCGACATCATGATTCCAAATCAAAACCATGATATATTAAACCTTTGATGGTAAATTTAAGAATCACTTGGACAGAATTTTTAGTTAGCTAACGTTGTGTTTATTATGCTTATAAGTTTCACATGTCAACAAACTATGCTTGTAATTTTAATTTATGTTAAACTTCAGATTAATGGAAACATAGGAAAGAATTTTAATAGTTTTCCACAACATTGAAGTGCTTTGGATGAGCTACATTTAAAATATGTGTTTAATTAAGTTTATAAGAAGAGGTTAAATACTCAAAGAAGTGCTGGTTGTAAAAATCACATCTGAATGCTTAAAGAGGACAAAGCATATTAAATGTACCAAGGCATTTAACATGTTTACAGAGGACTAGAGAGAAGTAAGTGATGCTTGCCACTCTTCCAGAAGACCCTGCTTAGGTTCCCAGCATGCATACCAGGTGGATCACAACCTCTGATAATTCCAGTCCCAAGGGATCTGACTCTCTTCAGGCCTCTATGGCACCTGCACATACTTGGCACACACTCACAAACACACACACACACACACACACACACACACACACACAAATCACATAACTAAAAAAATCCTTTAAAAAAGTTTTTATAACCATTGAATTAAATAGGCTTGCACAAGGACTTAAGCATTTAGCTGCTTCTTTTCTAGCTGACTATTAATGTTAGTAAAATATCTTCCCATGGCTGGTGAGATGACTCCACATAGGGGTCAAAGCATGACAACCTGAGTTCAATCTGCAGGATCCACATGGTGGAAAGAGAGAACTAACTCCTACAGGCTGCCCGCTGTCTTCCACACATGTGCTATAACAGATGTGCACACAAACATATACATACATAAAAATAAATGAGCAAATGTAGGGTTATTTTTTTAATGTCCTTCCACGGCATTCTTATTCTCTCCTAACGCATCTCTATGCGTACAATAGTTACTAATCTGCCATTCCACAACAATGGTGGGGTTTTCATGGGAGGAGGTGTTGTTTGGTTTTTGATCCTAACATATACACCAAGTATCTACCTCATGCCAATGATAGTAAAAGAAAGTAGGTACCTGTTATGGTTTGGGTCTAGTATCTCTAGGTTTGGGCCTAGAGATTCCTGAACCAAAGGCTTAGTCTCAGTGGGCAGCATTATTGAGATATCTGGAAGTGCTGGAGACTTTAGGAGGTGAATGAAGACTTGCTAAAAGAAAGAGGTCACTGGGCTGTCCTTTTTCTCTTGCTGTAAGTTCTGTCTGCTTCCAGGATGCCACAAAATGAAAAGTTTCATCCACCATGCCCTTCTACTGTGATGTTTTGTTTCACAGGCAATACAGCAGTCAACCATGGACCAAAGCCCTGAGACCGTGAGCTAAAATCAACGTTTTGTCCTTGACATTCTTTCCATTAATTTCGTGGGACCGTGACAAAGTTTAATACAGCACTAAATGAACTGAAATCTTATGTTCATCTGAAAACATAGAGAAGAATGTATATAGCAATGGGCTGGAGATCTGTCTCAGGGGTTAACAGTGTTTGCTGTTCTTGCAGAAGAGCTGAGTTTGGCTTCTAGATCACATATAGGGGCTCCTAACTGTCTGTAACTCCAGTTCCAGAGATCTGATGCCTCTCATGACCTCCACAGGGGCCAAGTACGCACGTGGCATATTTTCACATATATAGGCAAACTCTTGTAAACATAAAAATAAATGCATCCTTAAAAAAAATGGCATATCCATAGCCACACTGGTTAAACTTAAAGCAACAAAGCAACTTTGGAGTAAACAAATAGATCACTTATGACACACTCATACAGTGAAACACGATTCTATTTTAATGAGCTACAAAGCCTCAAAATAATATGCATGGCCTTTAACTGTGTGGAGAAGCATTTATAAAATGGCTAAGCACTCTGGTTCTAACCTTGCCATATGCTGGGAACAAAAGCTATAGACATGGCAAACACGATGAGTGGCTGGCAGCAGTTGAATGATTGGGAGAGGTGGAATAAATAGGGCAGAGAAAACTTTACAGACAGGAAAGTCTTCCGTGTGATACTATAGTGATGCGTCTGTGACATCCTGTACACAAACAGCAGAAGGAACCCGAATATGGACTATGGCTTCAATTCATAGTGGCATGCCACTATTTCTTCATCATTTGTAACAAAAGTATCACATTCATGCGAGATGTTGATAATTTGGGAAAACCGATGGCAAATTTTCCTGCAATGGAAAATAGTTTTAATTTCTAAAACATACATAACTGGATGTAGAATTTTATTGAAAATTAAAAATGAAAAATGATGTGAAATTGAAAATTGTAAAAGTAACTCTAAAAAATAAATAATAATAATCTCCCTTTGGTCTTCCTTTCCTACTACCACCAAGGGGCTTCTACAGAGACAGCCAAGGGGCCAGAACACTGTGTTCTTTAAGGGTAATACAAAAGCAGTCAGGTTTCATTGAAGAATTCCAAGTGAATAGATTAATAGCCTGCAAGGGTTTTCTGTTGTTGCTGCTGCTGCTGCTAATTATAGCATTTAAGAGCTTTCCCCTAAGTGTTTGGAAGCTGAACTCAGACTCTCACATGTAATTCACTCCAACATCTGGGATTAATTGGCTGTCTTACTCAATTTCTCTGGGAGGAATTCTTGACAGATAACTATAATTGCAAAAGCAGTTTCTGAAATTTCGATCCAGATGACTAAACAAGTCTTTAGGAGTTTTGCCTATGAGAGAGGAAAACACTCTATGTGGTCATTTTTACATTCATATGTCATTAAAGAGTTCTTTCCAAAGCATGAGTAATAGCATCTGTAAACAATGACAGGCTCATGGTACGGAGATTATGTCAATCGTAATTAGTCATCTTAGATAAAGAGCCTATTAAAAATAATTGCCAGTTTCCTAGTATTCAGATTCATCCTACTAGAAAAAAAATAAAAACTTTATCTGTTACAATTTGCATATAAGACTATTGTTTTGTAAAAAATAAATAAATTATTATTCCTAAAATATAAGTTTCTCTAAAACCATTAACTTCTGATTGGTATGAAAGTACTTGGCAATAATCCCAGTCAGGCTGATGCAAGAGGATCGTGAACCTAAGGCCAATCGAAGTTACATAGCAAAATCTTGCTACAATATTAAAAATAAAACAGTAAAAGATAAAAATAACACTCCTGTGGTAATGGTTTGTATGCTCACATCTCCATTTCTCTACTACAGGGAGTCTGGCAGAAGCAAAGGCACAGTTTCTCCTGGCTCTGAAGGTTCCTCCCCCTCCCCCCTCAGAGTATTTGAATTTAGTTTTTACAAAGAGTATTGTTAGTGACGTGCATGGGTACTTTACTTAAATAGAAGAATTGCAAAGGACTGCCATTGAGGCCATTTTCTCTGTCACAGAAAAGTTTTCCTGGAGGGCTCTATGGAGCCCGTTAGAATCCCAGAGGTCCTTATACAAATGCACTCTATTAAATGAGCTAGATGCTCACTCAGGTATGAATACACACCACAGGCCTAGAGCAGGTCAGTGTGAATGGGAAAGAAACGAAGTCACTTGCTCTTGCTATATAAATTCAAGCTCCCATTGGCTGTGCAGGTGAGCTTTAGATATGTACACAATGCCTTTCTTTATGAAGAGAGCTTCAGTGATTCACATGCCAATTCATCCATGACCTAAGCTGAAGCCACAACTTAAGCAGCACAGAAGTACAACCAAAGGTAGTCTTCCACAATTTCCTGAGGATGATATATTTGCTTCTTACAGCAAGAAAAATATAAGCTGTGAATCTACCAAAACAGCTTAATCAGCAAGTATTTGAAATACGGCTTGTAAAGGGCAACACACTTAATCCCTGCATGGCCATGTAATTGGTATTATAGTATTATAGTCTGCGTTCATTACAGTTAAACATTAAGATTATTACAGGTATTATATCATCATGGCTACTAATAGTCTATTAATAAAAATAATTTACTTCTCTGGACTTAGAGAAGTTCATAACTCCCTGTTAGCGTTCAATAGCACAAAAAGAAAAACTAGCACTGTTTCTTGAACCGCCTTCTTGTGAAGTACTCAGATGCTGAGCTGTTGAGTAACTGTTTGATAGCATACCATTTGAATCCAGTTCTCTTTGGATCCAGTCCACATCCCCATTCCTCATACTACACAGTGACCTTTACTAAAGGGTACCATTCTGTTGTACTGAAGGGGAACAGAGTTAGACTTACTGGCTCACAGCTCCCCTAAGGGCTTTGTTTGCAAAAACTATTTTGGCACCATCCCCTACCAAGACTATTCCAACTCAGGATGATGCAGTTGGCCACAGGGGCTTTGGACAGACCCCTACCCAATCTTTCAGGAATTATATGGCTCTTGGCAAGTTATATCCTTTCCCTAAGAGCTTGGTTTACCTCATGTCTATTGGGGATAATGTCAGTAGATGCATCTCACAGGGCAGCTATGTGGGTCTGCTGAAGTAATGAATCCAAAAGAGAAAATCAAACACCTGGCTTATCAGCATTGCAGAGGCAATATTGTGTATTACCCTTATACTTAATTCCCCCAAGCTCAGCAGATCCATGTCTCTATCTGCCAGAACAAGCCCTCCTTTCCTGACACAGATGACAAGAATCTTTGTTTCCGAGAGTTCCTTTATATTTATGAGAGGTCTTTGTCTTAGTTAAGCTTTCCATTGCTGTGAAAAGAGACCATGACCAAGGTGATTTGTCTAAAGAAAACATTTAACTGGGGCTGGCTTACAGTTTCAGAGGTGTAAACCATTACCATCAGGGTGAGAAGTAAGGCAGCATGCAGGCAGGCACGGTGCTGGAGGAGCCAAAAGTTCTACATCTTGATCCAAAAGCAGCACTGTGCCCTATTGAGCCTGCTCCCACAATGACACCCTTCCTCCAATAAGGCCACACCTACTCGAACAAGGCCATACCTCCACACAGTGCCACTCCCTGTGGGGCAAGCATTCAGACACATAAGTCTATGGGGACCAACTACACCTATTCAAACCACTACCGTATTGGACTACCTGGCAACACATGATAATATTTTTAGTTATTTCACAAAATCTTGTTTTTGTTTCATGAGCAAGAAATAGTTCTTATTTATTTTTTACTTCCCACGGGGGGGAACACTTACTAAGTGGCACCTATAACATGACACCGTGTATTTGAAATGATCGTCTGGAAAAATGGGATTTTTCAGTTTCAAGCTCACATCACAACAGTAGTGACCATCATTGGGCATGGAGCTTGTCCAATTTTCACAGGAACCTCACACAGGAATGATACACTATTCCTGCCTATTCGGGGACAGTATAGATAATCTGCCCAACTACAAAGTCCTACCAAGTGCCAGGGCCCAGGCTAGAAATGAGACCAGGTTAACACTCGCCTCTATGCTCTCTTCTGCTGTCCCAGTCACCTTTTCACTGTGATCATACCAATGACCACACCCAAGCTGAAGTCACAGACCCAGTATGGCCTCCTTTGTTATTAGAAGCAACAGCATCATAAAATTGATGTCTAAATTGAATGAAGTAGAGAAAATTTAGTAAGAACTGTTCCTTCTGCCTCAATATAAATCTACATGTCCCCATCTGTTAGACATTCTTGAGTCTCTAATAAGAATATTTTAAAACTAAAGATTCAATTATATGAGCCTATAAGAGCTATTCTCATTCAAACCTCTGCATTCAGTTAAAAGAAAAAAATGACTGTATGTATGTCCCCAACTTCTCACTCACAATCACCAAGAAGAAGGTAAGAAAAGGTGACAAAGCTTATGGTCCTCTCACACTGCCATCTCCCAGCCAGTGCTTTAGAGAAGAGCAGCACACTAGCTTCTGTTCATAGAAGAGCTCATCTGATAAGGTAGAGAGATAGCTTTCAACTACTTTTATCAGAGAATATCACATACATACATAGCAGGGGATATATAAATTACAAATAAACCCCACCACACACATACACAGTGGGGGTTTATAAATCACAAATATATACATACCACCAAGCTGAATGCAAATTCATGTAAATTTTACCTGATCAGATCAAGAAATAAGATTCCTAGCATTCTAGAAGTCCTTACATAATCCTTTCTAAACACTATTCCGGAGTTAGAGTATAATGATTTAAATGCCATAGAGGAGTGTCTCCTGGTAGTTTGTAAATGATGCATTCTTCTGTGGTCTTCCTTCTTTCAACTATCATTATGTTTTTATATTTGTGAAGGGAATTCCTATTTCTCTCTCTCTCTCTCTCTCTCTCTCTCTCTCTCTCTCTCTCTCTCTGTGTGTGTGTGTGTGTGTGTTGGAGGGAATAGCAGGAATCAGAGCTCAGGGAAGCCTTCTCTGTGGGATGAATTTTCACTGAATAGAAATGGGAAAGATTTCACTGTGAGGATGAGAAATAGCAGGAGGTGTCTGGACACAAAGGTTTACTGAAAGCACAGTGGATTCACAGAGAAGCAAGTCCACGGCTGCACTGGACCCAGCACCATGTGCAAGAGTAAACAGAAAATGAGGACAAGAAGACAGCAGGTACTTTACAATCAGATCCTCCCTTAGATCCACACAGTTGTCATATAAACATGGAAACCCATAACGTTGAAACTCAAAACATTTTTGCTCCTTGACTCAAACACAATATAGAAAAGTCCCTCCATCTTATTTCATCATTGTCAATACTGAAAAGAGAGGAACAATACAGACAGAAGGTCAACTGAAACAAAGGGTGGAGCCAACATACAGGTAAGCAGCTACAAGGCAACTTACGCATAGAGAAGAGGACCTCTAGGTAAGAGTAATAGGGCAGACAGTAGAGTTAATGGAAAGTTTTCAGTGTCAAATAAGTTACGGTAAGATAACAGAGAGCTCTTAAAGTTTGCCTGTGACATTCACCTTGATAACGTAGGTGACAAGCTCTAACAGTAACGTAACATGATGATGTTGGTTGAACGGAGGAAACAGAGGCAGTGTCAGTAGCAATTTCTACCATTCCTCATGTGTTCCACAGCGTGCCATTTGGTAGGAACCGCTTCTGACTACAGGAGCAGCCTCCCACTTTACATTTTCTCTAAATGGGTGACTTGCTCAAGTCCAGGCACTTGAGGTAGGAAAAGGGTAGGAATTAGTATACGAGTTACGAGCAAAGGCATCCATGAAAGAGCTTAGAGGACCTTGGAGCTATCATCTCAAAGTCGCTCAGGAGAGCAAGGGTTGGTATCATCACCTGGCCTTTTTCTACTCAGGTCTACCCCAATTTCAGAATATCCAGGATCAGCTGAGGCTTCAGGTACAACTAACTCATTTGTATGTCAGATTCTCTCCCTGACTATCCATGTTCACCTTTCCTCCTTCCAACTGTCATTCACATGTGACTCTGTCTTGAGTGTTTAAAGGGTTGACCTAAGACTGTATTGTTGGGAGCCGCCTGAGCACCCACATCCGCCATTACAAGATAGCGCCTACATCTGGCCGAGGACAAGTTGTAAACAGGCTAGTGCGCATGCACCAGGTAATTTTCCACCTCAGAGTCTCAGCCTCTCTCGTGGCGGCATCTGGCCTGGTGTGCGGGAGCCAATGGGGAAGCTCCATGTCCCAGGCAAGCGCTGTGACCCATATAAAGGGCGAGTATTCTATTGTTCTGAGTCTCCACTCGTGACAAGCTTATGCTCTCCCTCTCAAGATACATTAAAGCTTTTCCTGCAGAAGGATCCTATGTGTGCCGCGTCGTTCTTGCTGGCGAGACCGTAGCGCAGGACACTGTATTCTAAAAATTTAACCCTTGTGGAAGAAGGTAGGAGAAACAGAATAAAAGAGTATACAAACATAAAGGGCCCCAGATGCCTAGCACCTCAGCACTCTCCATGACTTTCAATCAGGGATTGAGGGAATGAAGCTGAAAGAAGACATGGCAAAGTGCTATAGAGATGATCATTCTACAAACAAGTTGAGAGAATTCTTAAATGCAAAAAAGAGGAATCTATCAAGACCCTGGAACTGACAACCAAACAGAAAGCGAAAACTTCATTAACCCTGAAGGCAATGTGAAGAAAACGCTCTGAGGTACCCAGAAAAAAAGGTAGCTTTATGTCAAGTTGAAAAAAAACCACCACATTCAATCACAGTTACACTCAACTATCTGAAATTCAGTGCTGAGAGTGAAGGTGGAGATATGGATTGGGAACTTATCGCAGGATGGGAAAGTCAGCACACAGAGAATTGGAAAAATCATCACAAGGAGGTAAGGGGTGGTCCCATGAGGCTAATTCATGTTCATTAGAAAGTGAAGCCAGTCAAGACAATAGATTTCTGAATGGCCAAAGATGGCAGCCACGGAAAGGAAAGAAGACCTAGGATGGCCAACTAGCAAATAAGAATGCAGAATACCCTGCTATCCTTTAAAGGTCATCCTTGTTCTCAAAAGGATCCACGGTTTATCTGAACTGGCCCACATATTTTATGTAGCGACCCTGGGGATGTGAGAAAAGGGATGCCTTAAGGAACATTTGTCATTGGCATTAGTGGCATCCCAGGGAATAAATAACCGCAAGTGACAGGGGCAAATGGTGTCAAATTCAACAAGTTTAGAATATTCAAAGAATTGGGAAGGTCATGAGTTTTTATAACCATCTGAAGAAATATTCTCATTTTTACTTATAAAATTCCATAATATATTCATCCTTACGCTTGAACTGTTGTGTTTGTCTTGCTGTGCTGTGTTGTTGTTCTTTAATGAAAATCATCTCATCTGCAAAAGGACAAACGTCCGGCACTGAAAATGTTCTGCTTTCTATGGATGGAGGTTAACAAATTGCCTCATAAAAGTGGTAGTCTTCAAAAAGTTGGGATTCTAAATGAATGTTTCTATTTTAAGGAATCATTCAGAATATTTTAAAATTCCTCCTCTCTCTTTTTTAATGACTATGATTGGATTAATTGGGCCCACACAACTGAAAGGTTTCCCTCATGTTTATTTCTCCAAAATTTTTCACAAAACATGTATTTCAGCAGGGAAATGTAAACCTCAGAATGCACTTACAAAGAACGAATTGTCTAAAACAAGCCTCACACTTTCAGGGATAGATTGAATGGACAAATGTGCACGTACATACACGCTTCCATCAATTGAAAGTATCAGTCTTAAGGGAAGGTTGCCGGCCACCCTTGGAGCCACATCCACAAAACAAATCATTGCAATTACTTTCTTTTAACCGAAAATAGAATACACATTCTTTGTAGGACAAGTCAAAGGGCTTGAACAGTCTCAGCTGTGACTGCCATCTTAAGTTAGCTTTTGTACTATATTTCATCTCTGAAGTATAAAAAGACACACACTGCCCTCCAACAACACATGAAGCTTCTACCCATAACTCTACACAGGACCTCCACAATATCTCACTGTACTTACAGATCTGCCTACTGCTTCATGAAGTCCCCAAACAGTATAAAGGTTTACTGAGTCATTAAAACAGCATGCCGATGTTTTCATGATTACATCTTGCTTCAAGTACAGAAATACACACAGCATTGCAGCAGCAAATAAAAGACTGGCTGACAAATTGTGCATGTTTAAAGGTATAAAAATGGCTATTTGCTCTTTGTAGGTTTTAACTTTTTTTTTTTTGCTCAAAACATTTTTAGATTAAGCATTTGCTTAAAGAAAGGAGGATATCATATTAAATATTGAAACTTCAATAATAATTTTTCCAACATTCTCCTAAATGTTTATGTCAAAGGAATGCAAAGAATTTAGTATTACTTTCTTGATCTGAATGTTTCTGAGACTTTAACCGTTTATGCAAATGAAAAATTGAACTGTATGGACTATTATTATATATTATCACTAAGGCAGAAATATTCAGGAAACATAAGAACTATCTAAAAGTATGGTCCCAAGGTATACCTAAACCACCAGTGATCTTTATTTTGAAAAGACGGAAGCACACATTTGAGAACCAAATTGTAATATAGCAGTTGTCCTGTCTTGCCTTTCCATGTTAGGTACAGATTAGCTCTCAAATTTCTTTTGCACAAATTATTTCACCATGAAGACAATAAGTTCGGCCATATTAATTGCCTTATGAAATAGCAAGATTCTTAATATTAGCTAATTCGTTTTCCCCATATTTAATTGGTGATGAGTGAGCTCCTGGCAGGCAAGACTTGTTTGTTTTCTAACACTCCTGAACCTGTAGAGAGGGCTGCTGCGTGCATTAGACTGGAGCTGAGGTTGGCATGTTGGTCTGCAGCTCCTGGTCAAGAGAGCATCATAGTATGGAGCAGTCAAATTCAACTCTTCTTGGGATCTCTCTCTAGACAAACAACACATCCCAGTGTTAGATCAGATGGTCCTTGTAGTGAATCCAGTGGTCATCAATTTTGCAGTTTTGGGATTTTGGACCATGTGCCTTCTCCACTGTCAGACCAGCTGCAGTATTCAAAATGTACTTACATACGGGTAGCAGAAGGCAAGGAAAGAATCCAGACCCTGGAGGTCCACACATCAGTGGAAAAACTTCTCACTGGCTTGATCAAAGGCATTTAGACAACAAGGTGAGAGCTAGATACTGGGTTGTGTATCTGTGACCCCTGCACCCTGGGCCTGAGACAAAAGAAATAAGAGATTGAAGACAGTCTGAGCTACGAAACCCATGCAAAAATCCACAGAAAGACAAAGGAAAAGAGAGGAAGCCTGGTGTAGTGAGTGGAACACACTTATGAAATCAGAACCAAAGAGGCCAAGGTGGGATGACAGTTGTGAGTTCAAGACTAGCCTGGACTATACAATGAGAACCTGTTAGGGGTTAAAGGAGAGGAAAGGAGCAAGGAAAGAGAGAGGTAGGGATGTCACAGACAAATACTTATTAGCTATATTTAGCACTTTCCAAAATTTACACACTCAGCTTGAACAAGCCAAAAAAAAAAAAAAATAGGCACAATTTGTTAATAGAAAAACAAAAACAAAAACCCGGTCTACTGACAAATTAATCTCTGTCTCCATCAAGAAAATTTTATAACTATAAATACTTCTATAAAACCAAGACATCATCACATCATAATCATTAAAAGTGACTCCTACTGCTGGAGCCTGCCCACAATAGCCCTAAGCAACACACACACACACACACACACACACACACACACACACACACATACACACACACACACAGAGGCTCAGAGGTTCACAGATAACAGGACAACTGCCAAGATTTTGCTGAGTATTTCCTTTAATTCTTTTTCTTGGGTCCTGTTCAAAATGTTAGGGATTTTTTAAAAAGTACTACTCAGTGTTCAATGCTCTTGGGTACAGAGAGCTGACTGAGATGGCAACTCTCCAAACAACATAAATATCCCATACTAACGTTTCCTTTTGTTTGTCCTTCTAAACTTTTCCCACAATAGTACATTTCTCTCACATATGCTATTAATTAGGATTTTTTTTAATAAATTAAGATAGGAATTATTCGATGGTTTTAAGAAGAGATGCACTGCTTTTTAAAATGTCACAAGAATATGAGCAAGACAGAGAAATCGGATTGGCCTAGGTTTTTTTTTTTGGAACTCCACAGGAAGATGGGGTCCAATTTTGAGGTGAGGGCAGCATTCTAAGGAGCTGAGTCACCGGCAGGCCTCTGTCTCCTCCACAGTGGTGACTCACAGGACTTTCACTCAGGTCTGAGATCTACTGATCTTGGTCATTCTAACCCTTCTCACCAGGACTCAATTGATCTTCTGTAAATGATAGGAGCAGATTACATGATCCCTTGTACTCTTCACTGTCCTCCCAGACCAGGACTGATCCCTTCGGGGGCTAAATGTCTACCCCTTCAGGTTTAATATAACATGGCACGGATTCAAGAACACTGACCATACAACTCTCACAATGGTCCTATCAACTTAAGCTCTCCTTACTCCTTGATGCCCTCAAAATAGATGCATTCAATACCTAGTTCTAGCTCCCTCTTCTTCTAACCTTAATGTTTTCATGTAGGTCCCAAACACAACGGTAATTTAAAAATAAAAAAAATGAAAAGTAACCATAGAAACTAAAAATGTTGAACAGGAGAAGATGCCTATTCACAGCAGGAAAAACTCACAATGAACACAAGGATAGGTAGAGTTTGCATTAGAAAATTTCTGAGCAGCCTACATACCTGCTCAGAAGGTAGAACTCCCTCTAGGCAGGCGAACTGGTGGGGTTGGCTGGCAGGGAGAATATTTCTCCTTCAGCTAGCTACTTAGCAACACCTCCCCTCTGTTCATCTCTCAGACCAAACCCTATGATTATGCCAATGATTCCTTCTGCTCTTAATTCTGAAACAAGCATGGCCCAATTCATTGCTGCCTGAAATCTATTAAATCACTACCTAGTCTCTATATTAGCTTCATTTTGATAACAGTAGGGGAACTCAGGTATCTGAGGAGTCTGTCCTTGTACCATACTACAGCCTCTAAGGTACCAAGAGGTTACTAATAGGTCACAGATGAGCATCCCTGTCCAGAAAGCTTAATGTGGTTAAGCACTGAAATATAAGCACACAAGCAAACAATGCAAACTGCAAAGAACCAGAAGAAAAGAGAAGAAAGGGACTATCACCATTAAAGGCAACAGGGTGTTAGGGAAGAGGCAGTGTCTACTGAGGTCCTAAAAAGGTGGCTCAAGTAGAGTTGCTGGGCTGGGGGGAGAGACAAGCCAGCAAAAGCAGGTGCATTCCTCTCTGAGGCAATCCTCCCCTGCTGCTTCTCCCCTAGCAAGAAGCCCAGTCTGTCAGTTGTCTCATACAATCAGCTTCTTCGTTGTACAAGTTATATAATGACTTTTTTCTCATATCGAGCTACTTTCTTGCATCAAGCATACAGTATGTTGTGATTAGAACTCTTCGTCAAGAACTGACAGCCCCTGCCTGGGCCTGGAGGTGCAGATTTGTGGTCTCAGCATCTAGGGATGTTGATCACCCAAAAGATCCTGACTTGCCAATGGTTTCTACCTTACTCTACAGCAGGTGTTGTGCCAGTAATCTTATCATCAAATCTGCAACATAAGACTTTTTTCATTATTTAATTTGGGCATCTTTTATATGTTTTAGACATCAATCCTTTATCAAATATAGTACTTGGCAATATTTTCTTCTGACTTGTGACGTGTCTCCTTCTTTCCCTACTGTGTTCAAGAACCACAACTTCAATTGATAAACTATCATCTTCCATAAATTCAGCTAACCTCTAATCCAAAATCACATGGCTTCCAGCAGGTCTGTGTCGAAAGATTCTAGAGTTTTTATATTGAAGACATAAATTTTGTATTGAAATTGGTATTTGCTGCAAGTTAAATATTGATCTAGTTTGCAATCAGGCATCTAATTGTCAGAGTAGTAATTTTTGCAAAAACTACCATTTGTCCACTTGAGATCAACTGCCTAATTTGTTAGTATTAAGCAGCCTGTAATAGCCATTTAAAGACCCATGATTCTTCTAAGATCAATAGTCATGTTCTCTCATTGTTGCTGTAGTAACTTGTACCTGTTTCATCTTGGCCAGTCAATTGAAAGTTTATTAATATGCTCACAGACAAAAAGCAGCTATCTGTTTAACTGGCTTCACTATTGCTTTCCTGTTCTCTATTCACTGATTCCACTGTGATCATTATTCTCCCTGTTTGGGGGAGATAAATTTGATGCTCTTTTCCAATAGGCTTGGGGCAAAAGCTTAGACTTTTAAGTTGAGTTTCTTTTCTAAAATGTATGTTCCAGGCCCAGCCTTTTCTCCCAAACACTGACTTATCTGCCTCCCACGAATTCTGATGATGTTTTTCTTTTCATTGATATCAAAATACCAATTTTCATTTTTCTTTAATCTATAAATTATCCAGAAATGGGTTACTTTTCAATTTTCCAAATTTCACATTTTTCTTTAATTTCAATGTAATTGTTCAGCAGACGGAAGCTACACCTTGATGAATTCAGTCCTTTTACAGACTTGCGTTAAGATTTAGCCTGTGATGTATCCTCAAGAATATTCATTTTGCTCTTAAGCTGAATGAATGCATATTCTACTTGGAACTATGTGTCAGGTTGGTTACCATAGCCATATCATTTCTGTCTTCTCTATCTTGGTTGGCTTTTTCCAACTGATATTCCAATGTTTGGGGATAAATGTATGAGTAAACTTGGCGAAATGTCTATTTCTTTAATGACCCCTGTCTATTTGAACTCTTCTGTAAGGTTTATGCATTTCTACTGGAGAGACCATGCTGGTGGGTGGACTTTTCATCATCGTGAAATGTCCCTCTTTGGCAGAAAAATACAAAAGTATCTGCCCATATTCATTATACTTTTTATCTTGCCAGGTTTCCTACGATTAATGTTTACATATCCTACTCAACATTAAACCTGTTGAGTAACTAGAACTGAAGCTCATCTCTTCTAGAAAGTATGGAGTTGACTCTTCTCTGTCTACCCAGTCTGGAACACTTTTCTCTGGTGTCTTAAATGCAGAGTGCTGAGATGATAGAGTTTTATTCTTGTCTGTTGCATCTTTTCAGGGATGCTCACACGTTTTCCTGTGTTCCTACCCACCGTCATCTTTGCGATAGTCTTCTTCAGCATACATCCAAATATAAGCATACTTTGTTGATTTTTAATCATATTTTCTTAGTGATTATGCTGGGAATTATAATATATAGGTTGATTATAGTGTACCCCAGGTAAATATTGGCTTAATGTTTATAAAATGTAGCTTTTTCTCCCCCACACAAACATTATCTATATGTCATATATCCATCAATGTTATAATCACTAAGTTAAATAGTCTCATATCTTACAGATTAAAATAATTATACAAAATATTATAGAATTGTTTATATTTACTCACATATTGCCATTTCCAACATTCCATTTCTTCCACTAAAACAGTGGGTTTGGTGCCATTGGCACCCAGCCTGGCATGTTTCTCTCAGTATTTCACTCAAGTTCTGCTGATTTAGACATGGCTCTGGCCTCATTTCCAAAGGATTATTTTGTTAGATGCAGAATTTTAATTGACAGGTTTTCATTTTCTTCTCTTTTGTTTTTTGAGTATGTCAGTACCTTCCCTTCCTGCAACTGGCAGTTTAGATGAAAGGTCAGCTCATGAGTACAGTTTTCTCCGCTATAATGAGTTGCTTGTCTCTTCCTTCCATCAAGATTTCCCTTTGTTTTTTCTTTATGTAATTTTACTTTAAAAAAAAAATAATCCACCGGTGGGCATCTTTGTAGCTTTTTTTTTATTGTAGTCTATTGACACATTTGCAGTCATGAAATTTTATGGGGATTTAAAAATCAGGCCTTGCCCAATCCTTCTTCCTCTTTCCATTATACACAATGTATTGGTTTTTCAAAAGAAGCACTAAAAAAGTCACATCATCATTGACTACTAACTAAATGTAAGAAAATATGACTTAAATATGGACCTTGAAGATCCATAAAACACCAAAGTCCACCAGTGAGCATGACAACTGGCCATGAACTTCTGTTCACGGTTTGTCTACCTTTTGACATTACTAGGTAGCACACACGGTATGAAGTGCAACAACGTAACCTCTTCTCAAACACTCTAAAGTAGTAAACGCATGGCAATAACTTTTAAAGCAATTTGTAGCTATGGTAACAACTATCCTACAAGGAATAAATACCAAATAAGTTTATACCTATAAAATTTATTAATATAACTTTACGGTTTTACAATATTGTTTAATTAGCCAAGAAATTTTTAAGTGAAGAATACATTATTTTTGAACAAACACTTCAGTTAAAAACCTCAGTTAAAATTGTTTCTTAGCACAATATGCAACAAAAGACAATTTATTTATCTCTAGTCTTCATGTTCTTCTCTGCAGCTTAGATACATCCATACTGACATATTAACTCAGGATTGTTGATGGAAATCTATGCGGTAGCATGTTTAACAGCATGGCTGGGTAATGAGGAAGTACACATGGAATTTTAGACAATGTTAAGTATTCGGGGATTTGATTTCAAACAAGAGTACTAGCCTCAATCTTTTACATACTGGAAAAATCCGTAATTGTATCATCATTTTACATGCACACATACATACACACACAACACAGAGAGAGAGAGAGAGAGAGAGAGAGAGAGAGAGAGAGAGAGAGAGAGATGCTGTAATGAGATTTGAATTTATCATGCTAAAATAGTTCTTTTAAACCATTAATAATATTCCTTTATATCTGTCACTGAAAAAATTAACATGAATTGCTATAGCACCTTTTACGAATGACAGGCAAAATTTTGTAAATGGAAGGAAAAATAAATCCATGAGTCTAGACTATGATTCTAAGTAAGTTTATGTAAATTGACTCAATTGTTATTCTTCATGAGTCTGAATCCTGTAATGGGTGTCTGCCAGCTAATAGCAACAAAAATTGAAAGCTGTTGGATCATGTGACTTTACAACCTATGAAAATAGTGGTTTTCTTTCAGTTAATTTTGAAAAATTAAAATTTGTCTTTTAGTCAAGCAGCTGCTTGCTCGACTGGTTGGATTTGAAAAAAATTACATTTCATCTTGTTTTGTCAACTGGTAACATAAGGTAAACTATGATATTTTTGTATCGAAGACCATCCGGGTAGGATTATTTAACAACTGAATGTACTTTTAATTGCCTAAATTTCCCTGTAGACCTCTTCAGTTTTGACCTTGCTACGCTATTAAAGATGCTACTTCATGGAATTCTCACAACAATCCTATGCTAAATGCAGATAAGAATTATCACTAAGGATGTCGAGGCTTGGGATAAATAAGTAGGCCTTTGTGAAATAGCGTCCTGGTGAACAGAACTGTAAGTGGAGGCTGCGGCAAAGTGTTTATATGAAGGTAATACATTTCTGTAAACAGTTCATTTCAGAAATGAAGAAAATGAAAGTGCAAAGGCCGAAGTATTTTATCATGACCAAAAGGTGAGTGGCACAATCACCACTAGCCCTCAACATGCTCTGCTGACGTAGTGACTTTTCAAGTCTGATCTCTCGCTCTCTCTTAGCTGTCTTACAATAATCTGTGGAACTATGATCCTATGTTGTCTGTATCTCAACAGCAATACAGAAAGGATCTGGAATGTATTCAGGTATTTTGTTGCTTAATCTTTATTGAGGGTCTACTATGTGCTAGACAGTTCACCAGACTCTGTCTCTAGTGTTGATATCTTTTGACAAAAATATCTGGCAACTTCCAGTTCTTAATTTGTAACATGAAAATGATAACTTCAACCTACCTCACAATAGTAAAATATTGAGATCATATACCTGAATATGACCAGTAAGTTCTTCAACTAAGGCATAGTTGGTCTGTGACGTCAACAGCATGGCCATGTAAACAAATGGCATATGAATGCCAGGTTTCAAATTTGATGCTTTTTAAGACTGAACTCACTGTGTTTTTCTAGTCTCTGTTCTTTCCCACAGGCTCTTTCTTAGCATAGACTCTATTTCCCAGCCCATGTCCCCAAAAAAAACCCTGGATGTCATCCTGAAGATCCCATGCCCCTTGCAATTGAGCTCCATGTCTGAACAGACACTTCACCCTGCAAGTTGTTCCTCTTCAGAACTGCATATCCATCTCCTAAAAACAGCACTTGCCTTTTTAACCCCCCTAAGTATTTCATTACCTTTTAGTCTCTCTTACACCAGCTACATGAACTGAACCAAAAACAGAGAGATGAACGGAAGCATGCTTACTGAAGAATCCCTGCAGCCCACCTCTTACTCAGTCCTTTGAGAAATTTTCTTAAATTCTCCATCTATATTGTCTTTTCAATTTTTGTTTCCTGGTAATGGATTTTTTTTTTTTTTATTTCCAAGAAATTTCATTCGTTGGTTGTTTTTGCTTGATAGCATCATTAATTTAATGTCTACATCTTCTGAGATTATTAAAGTTGGTGGTATTTTCATCCTCTTTTAAACATAGGAAACTGAGGAATGGAAAATTTAAGGCTTTCTCAAAAGCATATACTCAGGCAGAAATCTAATCAATTTTGGATCTATATAAGTTGGGCTTGAGAGTTCATAGTAAAATAAATTTACACTCGCTGGTCACTAGACCTATCGACTAAAAACCCAGCCTAGTCTAGCTAGAACCTCACCCAGCCACACCTGAGAACAGATAAACTCTATGGTCTGGTTTAGCTTCCAAAATAGCTCATGTAAGATTATTGCATTTTAAACAATCCTGGCTTTAAAAAAAAAAATCTGTCAACAAACAAACAAACAAACAAAAAACAGCTAATTTTGATAATGTCCAAGCTCATCTCAGAACTGATAAATCGTAAATTTACTAAGACCAGTGAGAGACAATTTTCTCTGTCACCTACTGCATTTGATCAAATGTTGCGTTAATATAGAGGAAAACATAGCTAATACATCACTTGATGTTCTCCTTATTAACTCTGAAGTCATTACAAGAGGATTAAACAATTCAATATTGACAAAACACAAATATGGAACCACACCAGTCCTCTCAGTCTTCTCCAACATTGCTCTCTGGATCTGTTACAGAGGGAGATTGTGTCCTGAGAGAAACTTTTCCCCTCTGTGCACACTCTTTCAATGGAGTCTTTCCAGAAAGCCAAGCACAGAACATCTGTGTCAAAGGAGAGGGGTGGGGACCTCTGTCAGCAACGAGACGTGCTTTCTCTCCATTAGGGGGATGATGGGAGATGTGCCCCGGCATCCAGACCTTTGACAATAGGACTTAGTTTATAACCAAAAATGATTACACAATATCAACTCAGTCCTACGAGACCAGAGAAGACATATATTCATTAGACTATCTACCTAGACAAAATAGATTCTTTTGGGATGGCCTGAGAAGCTAAGATATATAATATTTTCTCTTTTGAATTAATGTGTCTGAAATCACAATAATCAATGAGAGGAACTGTCAAAATTAGACCTTTGTCATTCCTACATATAAAGTAACCTTTGGAATCAGTTCCTCCTGCTGCCAACCTCAAACTAAATACCAATGTCTTAATCATGCTAACTGACATGACAACTTATCTCCTTACAAGTCACAGACCTCAAATCTTGTAATCACAGAGGAAAAGTCATATTTTTATTCAGAAAATGAAAAATAACAAAGAGCCAAGTCACTTGGAGGATGGTAATGAATGCCAATGTTCACTCATTTGTCACATATGTATTTCTACTAAGAGGGAAAGAATAGCAAATGTGATCACCCTATATTGAGTATCTATCTGCTAAGCCTTGGAAGGGCAAGGGCCATCTTAGTCTCCTGCCACTTTCAAATGTATCTTTGAAAGTAACAAAAAAGAAAACTGTAGTTCATTGAAAAATATTTCCCCAAACTCCTGTCTACCTGGAACTCCAGAGTGTGGCTTTTCTTGCAAATTGCCCACACAAATGCAATTAAATAAAATAAACTCACACAGAAAAAGAGGTCATGTAAACACAGAAGCAGGGGATACACTCTCACACACACACACACACACACACACACACACACACACACACACATATCTCAACGGACCCCAAGGATTACCAGGAGCCAGCCAACGCAAGAAAAACCTGAGCAAGAGTTTCTTTTTTCAATTTCTTGTTTATTTTCAGTGAAGGGGACAGAGGCCCCAGCCTTCTGTGAAGTGCTTTACCCCTAACCCATAACACAATGGAGTTATGGTTCTCAACCCTTTGGGAGTCAAATGACTCTTTCACAGGGCTCACATATCACATATACTTCATATCAGATATTTACATTATAATCCATAACAGAAGCAAAATTACAACTATGAAGTAGCAATGAAATCGTTCTATGGTTGGGGGTCACTACAACATAAGGAACTCGATTAAAGGGTCATAGCCTTAGGAAGTTTGAGAATCACTGCAAAAGAAGTTCACTATCATATGAATGTGATAGTTTTAAGTCCAGAGTAACCTTGCTGGTGATATCATTCTCTCTTCCTTTCTTCCTTTCCCTTTCTCTCTCCTCCTCTGTCTTCTGTAGAAAGGAAATCCTGCCTTACCTCTTTCTTGTGTCCTGTAGTTGCCTAGATCCTGTATCTTCCGAAACATGCCTCCAACCTTTGTCTTTGGCTTCACTTGAGAGCAAGAGTTTCTTATCTACAGCTTTCACAGAAAGCCTGGCCTTGTCAGTGTTTTGATTTTGGACTCCTAGTTTAGCAATTTACATAAAAGACTATTAGGTTTGTAGTACTATACCACTGAAGCTATAGACAAGTAATGTAACAGCATGAACACTAAATTTAGATTGGTTAATTTCCTACTGAATTATAACTGAATGAGATAAAACTAGCATTCATTATTCACAAGCTAAATCATATATATATATATGTGTGTGTGTGTGTGTGTCTGTAAGTGAAAGATATGAGGAAGAAAATCAAATCTGTTGAGCACCGCAGTCGCTAACGCCTCAGTTGACAGCAGCTTCATTTTCTGTTTCATAGTGTTATCACATTTATAAAATAATAACTCGTAACTTAAGTGACTAATTTTCTGCAATATTAGAAGTATTTTAAATTAGAAACTTGAATGTTAACTGGGAAAGTTAGCTATTCATTTTATAAGCAGGTTATTTCCAAATATCTAACATAGAAGGTGCTGGCTTTTGTTCCTCCTAAGTTGCTACTCAACTTGTATCCAACTTCTTTCTAGTATCATAATTTGATATTAAAATTACAAAACATTTTTATAGGATAAGTAATAAAGTACACAGAGAAATAGTAAAGATAAGCTCTGGCTGCTCTTGAACTCACTAAGTCCACTGTTAACTCCCCATTTTCCTGTGTCCACCTCCCAAGTGCTAGGCTTATAGGCCTGTGCCACAATGCTTACCAAGTATTGTTACTGTTCTCTTTACGTGCACTTTGTTTATAAAGTATATAGATGTCTGTAGATGCTCACCTGAGCAAAGTACTATACATTTAAGAATCCATTAAAATAACAATTGTTTCCCTTGCCTTGATGGTCAGAACCTTAAGAAAAATTTGGTGATATTAGATTTACAAAGTGATAGTACAGGATCGTAAAGGGTAGGATCCAAAACCATTTTCTCTAGTCCCTTCCAACCCTTTCCTTTTGCTCATGAGCCTCTATCTGAAGTACCACAAGCTGTGAAGATACCACACAAGGATTCTAAGTCAAAACAGGAAAGCGAACTTTTGCCAGTTACGTCATTTCACTAAGCTGCCATCAAAGACATAGCAAGTTTCAAAGTACCTAAACCTAAGTTAAGCCACTGTATGCACTCAATCTTAACAAGATGAAATTCAAAGTCCATCTGCAGGCACAAATCTAGGCAAGATTAGGGTTGCTAAGCATTTCCACTTTGTGTAGAAATTATGTTAAAGTCTAAATTCCAAGGTAATCCAATAAGTGGAAAGCAGGCCCTTGAAATCCACTTCCCTGAGCACAAGGCTTTCCTGATTCTCAATCTTCACGCTCGTGACATTTTAAGAATGAAGAATTGGCCAGAATACCAGAATTGAGGCAAAATCAAATCCCAGTTCTGTCCCTCCCTCATTGACCCAGCTATAATGTTCCGTCCACAATGGAAAATTAGTCTATCCTGAGTGACACACCCTCCTGAATCTTTCCTGTTCTCTCTCTAGAAACACAAGTCACTGTGCTGTGTGTGACTTCTAAAGCCATGACTGAGGACTAGGCAGCAGCAGCAGCAGCCTTTGTTTCTACACATAAAAAGCAGAAAAACAGTCAGGAAGAGAAGTCAGGATAGGAATACACATCTAAAACTGACCCATTGTTCAATTCTTATTATTATCATAAAGTCGTTTTACTTCTACTAAAAATAAAGGGAAAAAAGACATGGCTCGGAGGTTTGGAATACTTGTTGCTCTTACAGAGGACCAAAGTCGAGTCACACGGGAGCATAATCAGGGATTCCAGTTCTAATGGAGCTGACATACTCTCATGGCCTCTCTAGTCACTGAGCATATACCTACATGTCAACAACATTCATACACATAAAATACAAATAAATAATTTTTAAATGCCACGTAGAAGTCAAGCCTTATTAGAAAGACATGAACATACAATATTTAAAGAAAACACAGTGTTTTTTTTTTTTGCAATGTGTCACCCCAGTCCTCGACAATTCTTCCACCACCGTCCATCACGGGATCACGAGAAATCTGAATTTCAAGAATCCTCAGTAAGTCAGAAGCATCACATCAATGTAGAAAGTTCATAACCAACGACACAATACAACCTTTACCTTCTGCAAGTAAGGTTTCTAGGTCCCTAAACTATGAAATGGTGTTACAGGCTGAACTGTGCCCTTCCCCATCAAAAACATTGTGTATTCTGAAGCCCAAACCCCAATTCCTTAGCGTATGGCTGGATGTGACTCTAAGTAGTTAAAATGAGGTCATTTGGGTAGACTCTTAACTCAGTCTGATCAGTGTCCTTATAAAAAAGAAGACATCTGTATATGGACAGAATGATAACCCAGAGACAAAGGGACAAAACACCTACCTATGAGCCAAGGAAGAATCCTTGAACAGATCCTCTCTCACAGCTATAAGAAAGGGAGTCATGGTAGCTTGACATTGCACTCCCAGCCTCCAACACTTAAGGCAACACATCATCTGAGATACTACGTCCTGCTAAGATAATTTCAAGTTGTCAACACAGTTAAAACCCAGAATCCTAGACCCCAAGGCCACTCTCTATAGATTGCCTTGGCTAGCAGTCAACCTCTGATTTGATGGGAAAGTTCTTGGCCTCAAAGACACTGATCTTACCTCTTACTTTTGCTCTTAGCCTTGCTGTGGCCTCTGGTGCCATCCTCTTGCACCTCAGGTGCCCTGGCCATGCATTTTACACTGTCCATCTCCCAGAATATTGAGCCAAATACAACTCTGTTCTCAATTTAACACAATAAAACTGAATATCTTGCTAAAATATGCTGTTTATATTCAAGGGCTATGAGCTCCATCCCCAAATCATTAGGTATTTTCAAATAGATATCTCATGAACTCAGAACTCAAGATGCACAAACCAAACACTCCTATGGAGCAAAACCCACTGTCACATGATCAGCTACTAATTGAAACCACCTTATGAAAACCATCCCCTCTCTTTACTCTGGGCAAAGGCACTGAACGTCTACATCTGCTCATTTTCTGTATCTGTCTAGACAGTAACTTCTCCATCCAGTCGTCAGCTTATCTCATTTCTAGCTCAAGGTCCAGCTGACATCTTAGCACACTTCACTAGTAGAGAACCTTCCTGAGGATTCACAATCCTTCTGAAATGATCCAGCATCTCTATGGCATGGCATGTTATTCTTTGACTTATTATTTCAATCTTCTGCCTGCCACCTGGATGACAGATTCCTCACAAGCACCATCTGTATTGAATACTCCATCTTATTTACTGACTCGAACTTAATGATGCTCTGCAAGTCATTCTGTAAGCTGTTACAGGGACGTGTCAGACAAGGTCACTAAACTCATTAAAACTCTACATATGAACAGAGTCAGGGGAATATGTTACATTCCAGTAAGAATTGTAAAGGAAATGATCAGGGTTATTGGCATAGGGAGCTGCAGAAAGACGGGTGAGAAAAGAGTTAACTGCTATTTTAGACAGGATGGCCAAAGAAAATTTCTCTGGGAAGGGAACATTTGAGTTTATAGCTGGTATCTATAAGCAGCCAATGAAAAGCATTCTAGATAGTGTCAGAGTGCATGTGAGGGCCCTGAGATGAGACACTATGGAACAATGGAAAAGAAAAGGAGCCAGCGACCTTGGTCCAGGGATTTAAAGGGAGCATTAATAAAACACAGCTTGCATTTTTACGTTATTATAGTAACCTAAAATAGAGAAGAGACCATAAGAATGGCAAAGAAGTAGAGAGTATAATGTGAGAGTCAATCCAAGGAAGAGCTGACAATGCCTGGGCCACAGTGAGGAGATACGTATCAGCTGTGCAGAGTTCAGCCACCTTTTAGAGGTGTACCCAACAGAACTACCTTCAGCTAATTTGGGTGGGCGACACTGGCCATTACCATTACTCGTGTAAAGAGAATACTGCATGGGATATGATAGACCAGAATTAAATTTGGATATAAGTTTTAAGCAATTTGTAATACCAGCCGTACGTATTTGTGATATCTTATTCTTCTTAGAGAGTGTAGAATTCAAGGGGAAATCTCAAGAAGGTAGATGAAATGGAAATGTAGTCAAGGTCTCAGCTTGCACATATATGTTGCAGAAAATATTTTAAAAAATGGACTGGCATGTTCCCGAGCTTGCTCTGGTTCTCTCTACCCTGGTGGGCTGGCTGGCCATGCACTGGTGGGCAATAGCCGACCTGTTTTGTCTCGTGGATAATCTGTGACTCAGATCTCCAAAATCTCTCCACCCAGCTCAATAGGTTCCCACTGGCAGCTCGCTACCATGCCAGCCCCATGCCTTAAATCCCCCATGGCCTTTGTGAGGCACATCAGGCAAACCCACACTTTGCTATTGTACCTTTCTCTCTGGAACCCAGACAAGCCTCAGTGTGAAGGCAACACAAGCTTAGTTCAGACTGTTAACTCAGTCTCTGGGCACATCAACTAAAATCCTAATCTTGTAAGCCTAATTAAATCTAAATCCTCCATAGGCGAAACCTGACAGATCCACCATGCTACTGGGAAACTCTAGAAGCTACATCTTACCCCTTATGCTGTTCTTGTTCCAAAAGGGCCCACCCCCTCTTTTCCTCTCTTTCTCCCTCCAACCCAGAAGTCCCTGCTACTCGCCCAGTGATTGGCTCCTTTATTCATTATGGGATTGGTTCACAAGAAGTCACATGAGTATGTAACTCACTCCTTGTCCAAAGCCCCTCCCAGAAAGGTGGAATTAGCATCAAAATATAAACAGCCCCAGGGTTATCCATACACATGTATGTAAGTCAACAGCTTCTAACTGCTATTTAAACTTAGGATATGAATGAAATTACCCAGGAGTGAGGGTTTATCAGAGCAAAGAAGGCTTTTTTCTCTCCTTAGACTCTACAAACTCAAAGGTCAGTACAAGACTGAGAGAAAAGCCAACCTGATGTTGCAGAAGAGATTCTCTCAATCATGTGCAATCTGCGAAAAGGTTAGACAAATAACTCAGAAAAGTACATGTTAGGTTTAGAAGAAAGAGACAATGAATAAACGTTCTAAGAAGCTTCTGCTAAATGGTAATACAGAAAGTCAAATGGAAAGAAAAAATGAGATGAGAAAGTGGAAATAAATAGGAGCTCAGTAAGAGTGTCCTGGTTAGTTCTATGACAATCTGGCACATGCTAGAGTCATTCTGGAAGATGGATACTGAACTGAGAAAATGCCCCACCTAGACTAGCCTGTGGGCAAGCCTGGGATACATTTTCTTGATTGATGACTGAATGTGGGAAGGCCCAACCCGTTGGGAGTGGTGCTACAGCTGGGCAGGTGGTCATGGGACATAAAAGATATCAGGATAAGCCAGCCTTGGGGATCAAGTAAGCAGCATTTCTCCATGGCTTTTGCATCAATTCCTGCCTCCATGTCTCTACCCTGCTTGAGTTCCTTGCTTGACCCCCTTGAATAATGAGCTGTGGTAGGAAAGTATAAGAAACCCTTTCCTCCCCCAAGTGGCCTTTGGTCATGGTATTTTATCACAGCAATAGAAACTCTAATTAAAAGAGAAAGAGAAGAAGAAGGAAGAACATCATCATCATCATTGCTATCATCATCAAATGACAAACAATCCAGATGATAACAGAGTGTATTTAATTTGTCAATATTTTCACAAAATTAGGTGACAAGTCACCATCACATCATTTGGATCAGCACAAGACCTTGCCCTGGCCTATTTGACGGGAGAATAAACCGAGGTCTTAGAGAAAGATAATTTGCATTTTTAAATGATGTAGAAGTGAAGCTACTAATCCTAAGCATTACGGCAGTGAACTGAAAAATTTCCACTAATAAGATGACTCTCATTAAGAAGTGAAACCCTCCTATGCATGAGTGAACAAGGCTAAAGACAGACCAACTTTATTTTATAAAACTAAAGCCTCATGTGTAAAATTTACTACATTGTAAGAGGACTTCTAGAAAAATAACAGGGGGGAGGTACAGATATTACAACACAAGGCATTTAACAATGTAACTGCAATGCTCGGCATGTCTGGAGATGCAGAATACTTACCATGCTATAAGCAACATATAACTACAGAATCAAAGAGAGAAGATTGGAGTGCCTACCTTCCCTGATGGCTGTGAAGGGTGTACCCTCTTCCTCCTGCAGTCGGATCACCTTTAGAGCCACCAGCTTCCCGTTTACCCTGCAGGAAACCAAAGAACAGAAGAAAGTGACTTTACAGAACTTTATGTCTGTTTTGGTTCTAATTATATTCCCTAACATTTCTATTCTGTAAAATTTTGCATTAACGATGTCAGCAACTCAATTATACTGCCATAGCCATACTGAATTCGGCAAGGCTTGGAATTCTAGATCATCATGAATACCCACATTGTAAATACACTCTGTAATAGGCTAAGATAGAACTTGATATTTCTGGGAGATAGTTTTCTTTTCCTTCCAGTGAAACTAGAGTTCAACGAAACCACCTGAAAATGAATCTCAGTGTAATTAAAACCAAATCAGTAAAGAGAACAGTTCTCTTTGTGTCTCAAAGCTGCATCGTCAGTTTTGGATAGGGTCATGCAATCCCATGGACAGAAGCTTGCCACTCATCTTCCCTCCCTTCTTTTCTCTCTCACCAACACTCCTGAATACACATGCATGCACGCATGTGCGCACACACACACATATACACACACACACACACCATCTTTCATATTTTTTAAATTAAGAGCCTCTGAATAATGACATTTGATCCAGTTGTGTTTTATGTCATATGATCAAAAACTTGATGAATATACTATTACAAATTGCAAAAGACATAATCAAAGCAGATGGTTCTTTTAAACACTTTCTGCATGAGTGTCAGCTCTAATCAAAAGTAAGAGTACACTATGGATATAATGTTTTATTCAGTCAGTTCTGTCAACTATCAACATCAAAGAAATAACTATATATTCCAGCCCTCTTGATTGCTTTATTTTCTACATTTACTATGCCTGGTGGAATATTTTCTTTGGTTGTCTTGTTTATTAAAATGTTTTAAAGGAGATATGAAAATATAAAAAATAAAAAAAAATATTTAAAGAAAAGCAAACCATCCTGACATAATCCTTCAGCCACCCAGCTCCTGTATTCTAGGCCTTCCAAACTTATATAGGTATGTTTGTGTCACAAAAATTGATAAATGAATACATTTCCATATATACATGCATAGTGCAGAAAAACTAGTTCATTCACAATTTTCTGCTTCTACAGTGATATATATTTTTATATATTTTACTCATATGTTTAAAAGTGTGAATAACAAATTCCTAAAAATATAGATGCAAGTTCAAAACATATATACAACTATAAATGTTATTTTTGATGAAAATTCAAATTTTATACTACATAGCAGAAACCAATTTCTCTTTCCTATAGCATCAATGACAGTCAGATTTCTTCCCTCTGTCTTCTCCATTATCAGTGTTTGGTTTTGCTAATCTTATAGTTTCTTATTATAATTTTGATTGCTACCAGAAATATTCAGAGGAACCAAAATGAAGAGCTTATGTGACCCAGATAATCCTGTATCTGCATCTGCAATATGAATGCTAATGTCTTTAAAATAAATAAATAAAAATAAATATCACAATATCTAACTAACATATGCTTGTTCAAAGAACTGCCAGCCCCAGAAGGAAACCCAGAAGCCAAAGTCCTCATCACAATCCAACTGCCAGGTGGCTTTTCCATGAGCCCACTGAAATTCCGTTAATATTGGCGTGGCAATGCGATACGGGCATCTTGCTACAAGGCTCCACCATGTGCAGACTTTCTCCTGGAAGTCAGGATTTGTAATGCTTTGCCTGTGTCTCAGCTGGGAAGAAAGTTTTCACCATTTTCTCATCAGCAACCTGCTTTCAGAATACATAACGTTGATTTTTTTAAGTGCAGCTGGCTTCAGAGCCTGTGATCTTCACTTTGTGCTCCAGGACTAAGGGAGCCTTTGGCAGGGCCTGAGGCTGCCATAGTCAGAACTGACATCTGCACAGACTTCTCAGCCCAGTTGAGCTCATCAGTGGCTCCCACAGGAGGCAGTGACTGATTCCAGAAATGCCTTGGAATTTTCTCCTCACTTACAGACTTTCCTCTCACCCATAACACACACACACACCACCACCACCACCACCACCACCACCACCACCACCACCACCACCATCACCACCACACCTTCTTCCCACACAATTTTCTATTTCCCCGTGAAAAGCACTGAATGGGATGTACCAGGAACTGAATTCTGGATCTCATGCTTCTAAAGGCCATGCACTTCAAACATGCCCTCAGACCATGAAACATGACTGGCCATTAGCATAACTAAAAGGAAAGAACAAAGGCTTGAGTTTAACTTACTCCTGGGATGCAACTAAAGTCAGTGAGGTGGTAGAAATAAGAATGGCCCTCATAGGCTCCTATATTTGAATGCTTAATAACCAGGAAGTGCAATTCTTGGAAAGAAGTAGAAGTATCCAGAGGTGTGGCCTTGTAGAGTGGACTTTGAGGTTTCAAAAGCCCATGTCAGTCCAGAAGCTAGCACTAGCACTTAGCATGCTCTCTCTCTCTTTCTCTCTCTTTCTTTCTCTCTCTCTCTCTCTCTCTCTCTCTCTGTATATGGATCAGAATGTAGCTCTCAGATATGGCTCCAGTGCCATGCATGCCACCATGCCATCACCATAATGACAACAATGAACTAACTCTCTGAATCTGTAAACAAGGTCCTCAATTAAATGTTTTGTTTTATAATTAGAGTTGCCTTGGTCATAGTGTCTCTTCTCAGCAATAGAACAGTGACTGACACGGTCAGAATCCATCTGAGCACTCTCAACGATCAATCTATAGTGTGTGTGTGTGTGTGTGTGTGTGTGTGTGTGTGTGTGTGTGTTTCATATTAAAGGTAAAGACTCTGATTTTTATGCATACGATGACAAGTTTTCATTTCATGGAAGTTTTAGAATTTGTAGAACACATTGTTAATTAACCTTTTTACACCCAACAGATCCACTGCAAACCACTTACAATCCTTAAATAACCAGAGCACAGACCACTAGTCAGCATCTCTCTTTTCTCCAATGGCTTCACAAGTTTTCCACTAAGAATCATATTGATCATCAAATTGCTCTTTATCCTGAGTCACTGTGACTTTCTTCTTTCTTAATTAGATTTTCTCTTCATGTCTGGACACTCACCAACTGCTGAGTCCTTAAGTTTCAAAGTCCTGTAAAAATGTTAAGTCACAGGCTTAACCATTCTATAAAAGGTCTTTGGGAATAATAATATGAAATTTTCCAATGTAGCTGAAGTACTCAAAATTTTTAGCTACTAGCCATGCATGCATTTCACTTCTTAAGGGGATCAAATTAAGATGCTAACCTTTAAAAATAATATCATATTTTCTAATTATCTTGAAGTTTTTAAATTACTTTAGGAAGAATTGAAACATGTAATTCAAACCCTGATTTGAATAAACACAAAATTCAAATTGAATCAATAAATCAGAGCTGTTTACAGAAAAACATTCAGGATTCTCCTTTACCAAGTCATATTAATTAAATCACAAGCTAATGAATAAAAGGCAATCAAGGTTTGATTGCCAATAGAAACATTAATTCATATAAATAACATAGTGAGAAAAATATGCCTTCACTTGTGTTAGTATTGCCATAGAACATTCTTTTGGAGATATTGCCAGCTTTGCCTCCAGTTGCTATACGTTACACATGGAGCCATTTTTCTCCATATAAACCATCATTAGCAACGTGGCCTCACTGGGAGACACAATGTAAGGCAGAGGATCAGCACTCTAGTGTGGTCTGCATGTCACAAGGAATGAATTGACAAATGCAACAGCACAAGGCAGAGCTGCATAAATAGGTATTAGGGGAACTTCATTCAACAGTGACCCGGGGACACTAGGTGGCCAGACAGAGCCATGTTAGCTTCTAACAGATTCTGACCACAGATCCAAACCTCTAACCTCAGAAATTGTGTCTACAAGTCTGTGTGTCCCCCTACACATGTAGATACAAAATTCTCTTAATTCTCTTGTGAGAATGAAGCCTAAAGTGCAGAATTTTTAAACAAAAAGCATCCACCTACTGATTTTTTTAAAAAATTTATCCATCCATCCATTCCTTTATTTTTCTGTACAACCTCCAAAGAGAAACTCCCCGCTTTGCTCAAAGCACTATTTCTGGTTTAAAAAGAGGATGCACTGAGAGGATCTCCATTGACAGGAGTGGTTCTAAAAGGCAAGGCAGAGCTCTCCCATTCTGTCAGTTGTGGCAAATTAATAGGATAACTTAGTACAATGAAACAAAATTGCAAATATTTTCTAGGTCATCTTGGAAAACAGTGTTCAGGTGCTAACGTCTAGAAGAAATTGTATCTGGAAGATATCAAGGAAATTAAAGCTGTATACCTAAAAGAAATTTAATATATCTGGGAGATTTAATATATTATGGCTCCCTCATCCATTATGATCCTGTATCAGGAGAAAGTGCTGAGGAAAACAGTAGCCTGGGAAGCCAGATAGGTGGCTTTTGTTTGCTGTACTGACACTGAGGCGGCATCAGGAGCTACAACAGAGAGCTGCAGCATACTCAGAGAAATGTTGTGGCAGAGTATAAATCTGGGGCAAAGTTATATAAAACAATTTAGAAAACTCCCTTAATCAGTCTCCATTTATTAACAACTGCATTTAAAACTCGTTCAAATGTTCAGTATCAAGTATTAAAACTTAAAATGTTGGGGGCTGGAGAGACAGCTTAGGAGTTATGAGCACTGGCTGCTCTTCCAGAGGACTTAGGTTCAGTTCCCAGCACCCACACGGCAGCTCAAAGCTGTCTCTATTTCCTATTCCAGAGGCTCTGACACCCTCACACAGATATCCATGCAGGCAAAACATCAATACACATGAAATAAAAATAAAATAAATTAACTTTAAAAACTTAAAATGTTAAAGACAGTTGCTACTGTCTTTAAATGCATTTTTTTATTCAGACATGAATGAGAATCTGCCTCAAAACTACTCAATCACTGTTTTCTGGCATATCCTGAAAATGCTAACTCCCATAGCTTACTCTAAGAGAGACTTTAAAAGTTGAGTAATTAGAATTTCAAGGTAAACTCTAGGATCCACCTGTCCTAATATCGATCAAATGATGAAGACAGAAGTGGAAGGAGACTCATACTAATTCTCATTAAACTGATTTCTTTTTAAGTAAAATCTAAGGTTCATAAAATAACAGTATAAAGTCTATTTATGAGGATGTGACTAAGAATATAAAATCTGAGGGTTTAATATATCAAGCAAAGAGTACATCCAATCACCAACTATGACTTACCTTAAAAAAAGTCGCTACTATAGCATAACTCATGATTTGAAATGTTTTAGCAAACAAACTCTTAATACATTGAAACAATGGGCATTTTGAATATAATGTTCATCACAGAACACAGAACTGTGTAGATTGCCACAGTGTTAATCTTGTATTATTCTAAAACTGGAATCAGTTAATCAACAATTTTAGAGGCTTGTTTGAGAAAGGCAAGCACAGGGATAGTTTAGTGCCCTGGGACTGCTCATTTGGTTAAGGGTTACACACACCCAGACTTCCAATACTATGCCTGGCAGCCCTGGATCCTTCATCTGAATGGACTATGCATACACAGCCCTCTCCAAACAATGCACCTAGGAACATCAGCACTTACAACTTCCACCTGCAATGGACTTCACTTAGTCCCATAGTATATGTCAACACATACTATGTATACTTGACAACAGTATGTGTCACTCATCCCAATAGCAATCTCCAATAGTAGTCTCCACTCAGGTATATCCCACAACACATCTGGGTCCAACGACTAGAAGAACCAACCTGGCCTGAACTGGTTTTGGGTGCATGTGTAGTGTCTTAGGGTTGCATTGCTGTCATGAGACAGCATGACCGTGGCAACTCTTATAAAGGCAAACATTTAATTGGGGCTGGCTTATACTTTCAGAGGTTTAGTCTATTATCATCATGGTGGGAAGCAAGGCAGCATGCAGGTAGACATGCCACTGGAGGATCTAAGAGTCCTACATTTTGATCTGAAGGCAATAGAAGGAGATACTGTCTTTCACAGGCAGCCACAGGCAACTATCATCCACACTCAGAAAAGCCTGAGCATATTACCTATACAGTAATGCACTTCCTCCAGTATGGCATGCCTCCTCTAATAAGGTCGTATCTCTTCATAGTGTTGCTCCCTAAGGCCAAGCATTCAAATACATGGATCTGCGCGGGGCAAACCTATTCAAATCTTCACAAGCAATAAGGATAAACTGTGGCCTCTAAAGGGAAAGCCTTTATTTACCATCTTCTGCCTCATGCCAATGATTAAAATCAGACATATATGGAAAGACATATGAAATAGAAAAAAATATTTTATGACCTAATCTATCAACAGAAATAGTGAACCATTCAAATTATGTCCCTTAGTAACAAAGTCTTTCTTTCCTCCTCAAGTCCATAAAAGAAATTCCCTAACAATAATTGGGGCTCTTGTGCATCAGCATTCACATGGCCCACAGTCATTTGGACAGTATGTTTAGTCTGTACTATTACTCTGCTCCAATGAAAATTTTCAGTTCTTTGGCTAAGAGGCCAATCACCTGGAAAGACCTGACAACAGTAACACAGATATCTTGCAATCAGAAGACCTCAGTGACAATGAAACCTTCACAGAAGACAGTATGCCCTCAATGTTCATGGATCCTTTACTCTCACTGCCATGGACAAAGCAGTCCTTAAAGACTTAGGGGAACTCAAACCCCTCTACAGTCATCCAAATACATCATCCTTTCTGCTGCTGACGAGAAAACAAATACGTGTCACCTATAATTCTTCTCTTTCCTCAAGTTCTCAACCAACAACAACAAAAAACCAAACAACAATATCAAAATAAAATCAAGTCATCTCTTAAAGTCCAGCCCTTCATTAAATCAAGTTTGAACATCTCTTAATCAACAAATACTAACTATGAGGACTTGAGTTTGTGCTTGGGATAAACAATACATCACAATACACCCCTGCACATAATGATCTTGACAGTGCATCCCAGGAGCCTAGCATAATGAACTAAAATTCAAATGACTGGGATACTCTGAGAGGATGCCAGCAGGCTCCCACCTGTCAAATGACACAGTCTGGTCACTGGTAAAATGACATCTGCAATGGAAGGACACCAAACATCCTTAAATCTTTAACTATATATTAAAGTAAGAAAACAACTGATCATGAGGGTACTCTGTGGTATCTCTGTAGCTTAAAACCTAGTGAATGAAGACACTGTCGTAAGTTCTTTGCGCAGGTCATAAAGGCATGCTACTGGAAAGTATGTTCTTCCTGGTGGGAGCTTTCATGCTCCTTCACAGAATAAATCCAACCCCAATCTGACCACACCTAGATCTAAGTTCTTATGAAAGGATATAATCAACCAATTAAATAATAGCCACTGGGTGAGAATCTGAAAAATCAAAACTATAGGACATTGAAGGAGAAACAAAGCTATATAAATAAACTTCCAAGCAACACTAGCTGAGCTCTGGATGTTAAGACATTACTATTGGTTTTAATTTTGTCATGTTAGAACATACTAGGTGTGTGCGTGTGTGTGTGTGTGTGTGTGTGTGTGTGTGTGTGTGTGTCCCCTGTGCATTCAGATATCCTTAAAGGCTAGAAGAGGCCATCAGAACTCTTGGAGCAGCAGGAAGAACAGGGCTGAGTGCTGGGAAATTAAAAGGTGGTTTCCAATTTCCTGGTTTCAGCATGTGGGTGGATGAAGGTACCATTTGTTGATGTTAAGGAAGCTAAAAACTTGAAGATGGACATGCATTCCAGGTATTTTGTTTGGTAAGATGTTGGACTGGAAACATTACATGGATATGTGACTGACACACTGATATAAAATTTATGAGTCTGGATCTTGATATGTAAATCTAATCCAGACATAAATTTGTGATTCATTTGAACCACAGGGAACAGCCAGGATTCCGAGTTAAGAAAATGCTTCAAAGAAAGATGGTGAAAAGGAAGAATTTGCGGATCTGGGGATGATACTCTTGACCTAGAACAGACTGAAGAGGGAGAGAAAGCACCATTAGACTACACGAAGAAGCACGAGAATGGGTGGGCTGTGGGTGGTAAATGTAGATCTTGGGTAGTGTCGCATCACTCTGCCTTTGCTGGTCTCTTACACAGAGGATATCTCCCTGTCACTATAAATATGCAAAAATGTTCTGATATTGGGAGTCGCCACCACATCTCAACTGAAAGCTTCTTACTAACCAGTCCTCAGCAGTTCCATGAACTTGTCTGTCAGGAAGCACAAACTGCCAGGTGTGATGTATTAGCGCGGAGCAAATCGGGATTCCCTGTTCCCCATACTAGAAACTGAATTTGGCCATTAAACATTAATCATTAAACTGTGATGGCCACTGAACACTGTAAATTCAGATCATGCCAAAAAGTGATCGTTCCAGAATCTGTGAGATTTTCTTCAAGGAATTTGCAATTATAGTACCTCTCACTTTTTTAAATGTTATCCAGGAGTGTGATTTCTCTCTAATAAAACTCCAATCTGATAGCAAGCAGCTAGTGCTCATGCATCAAACTACTAATTCTATATTTCCGTCCTACACATGACAAGTACTGGTAACCTAGTCTTCTCTGTTCTCATCCTCAAAAGAATAAAACCCTAAAGACAGGGAGACCAGCACTTCGCTTTCTAGTATTGCACTCTGGACCAAAGCCTCACCCTTGTTTGGTGTCCTTGGCTTCATGTGTCTGTGCCTCTCTGTCTCTCCAGTCCTCTGTCTCTTTGTCTCTCGCCCCCTTCACTTTCCCAATCATGTCTGATGTTCACTCTTCTATGAAGGCCTTGCTCATCATACTCCTCTTGCATGCAGGCCTCAGCTCTCTAACACTGACCACTATGCTGACATTCTACTCATCCACTTGACTATGCAGGAAAATCTGTACCTAGCATAATTTCATGCACAAGTGGGGCTCAGTAGCAACAAATGAGCCAAGTGCTCACTTCATAAAAAGGAAACTGAAATAGCATGTAGTAGAGTCTCTACTACTCTAAAGTTCCTTAACCAGCATTTATGAAATCACCCTGGCAACAGAAAATCCAAACTTCTTAGAAGTTCCTTTCCTGCAACATAACCAAATATACCTATCAACATTTATGGGCAAAAAAATATGCTCACTAGCCTACTAGTGCTATATACAGTTTAATATTCTCAGAAGAAAAAATGTATTCAGGCATGACAGCATTTTTTCCAACCCATTAACCTCTATTCTACTTCAGAAATGTTTGGAGCCATCCAAATAATAATCTGTTCCAAGTGTTCAAGCAGGGCATACAGGAGGGAAGCCACACTGGTGTCCTCCGGTCTGTGTCACAATATCCATTACTTTGAACATTCAAACACTTCAGAGTAACTAGTATCTTCCAGTTTTTTCATAATTTACACAGAAAATTGACAGCTATATATAAATGTCAAAGACAGGCTTCCTTAAAATTTTAAAAAACAGTCATTTCAGGTCTGCAAACAGATGTCCTTAGAGAGCCTCCATCACCTGAGGGTGCGATTCCCTCTTGTGTCCGCTCTGCATCTGGGGCCTGACTCAAACTCTCGTCAGTAGCAATGATACAAGCCAAAGGGAAGCTGGGTAAGTACATCTCTTCTTTCTCCTCTTTCTATGGCAACAGCATCTTCTACATGTGGACTTGAGACCTGGGGTCCTCGAAGGGCTTCCTGCATTTCAAACTAAGGCAACCTGGAGTTATCTTGTCTGGTTGGGTGTTACAGGACTTTCATCATTTACCTTGATATATGACCTTGTGCTGGATTAAGCAGAGGACTGTAAACTTCTGAGGCTTCTGAAGGCACCAGGAAACCCTCCTGGGAGAGCAAGAAGCAACTCGCAAACAGTCATTGAGAAGCTAGCAGATAGTGGAGGCTGTAAGACAGTACCCAGCAACCCAAATATGTGATGAACAAAGTAACCAATCAAGTTTGGTTTCTGTTGCTGTGATAAACACTAGGACCAAAGCCATTTGGGAAAAAAAGGACTTATCAGGCTTACAAGTTAGAGTCCATCATGGACATGAAAAGGACCACAAGGATAATGAAAACATCTGACTTCATTAGAAAGAAATAGTCCCTTACCAGGAAGCTTTAGAGATTCATACAAAGTGTGATCTGAAACTTAGCAGGTGATGCTCATAAATGCCCAACATACACAGACCCATGTGCATAGAAAGGTAAGAATGAAGAAAGGCAGTGTCCAGGAACCACCAGATGATCAGAAAAAGCTGCGCCAGTGGAGGTTTTTGCTTTGCCCTCTTCCTGTTTTCAAGCACACTCATCTAGAGAAACACATCACTGAGAGCTTTGACAAGGCTGCATTTTACACTTCTGGAGAAATTGCATTTTCTCTTTCTGAGGTCAAGCTGCCACTTCAAATTCCCCGTTACCTTCAGCGCATTTATCCCTCCCACGCACACCCCCATCAAAAATGTTTTCAATGAGCAAAAAAGAAATGGCTACATTTCTCGATGATAATATCTCTTTCCCCAGTCCTGGATTACTTCTTACCCTCTGGTTAATTCTTATATATCATATCTCAATACTATCTAAAAATGAAAGAGCAGTCTATTCATTTATTCTTCTCCTTTTGAAAAGTGTAACAATAGCATTCCCATTAGAGTGTGCCCTCACCTCAGCTGACACTAAGGGAGAGCAGGTAAGACTTGATGCTCCCTTATAACTCTTCAAGCCCTCTGGTCCAGTTCTCATTTTCCTAGCACAGTCATAAGTGTTCCCTGGCCATGGTCCAGGCCCACATATTGAGCATGACAAGAACGAAGTCACGTTCCCACTCTCAGGATAAAAGCCTCCCTACAGAAGGCAGATGAGATGTACTGAAAAGCACACCACTAATTCTCTGCAAAGTTCTGGGGAGTCCCCAAATACTCATTGCAAACTGGTGCTCACCACAGAGATCTTGCTTTTCCCATTAAAAATGAGCTATACAAAATCAAGAGTGGTTGCAAGCAGCAGGACAAACAATTAATGCAGCCCTGGAGAGTCACTAAGATGGGTATTCAGAGTTCAGAGTATTCTCTACCCGTTCTAGTGAACACACACACACACACACACACACACACAGAGGGGGGCGGGAGGGAGGGAGGGACAGAGGGACAGAGGGAGAGAAAGGCCTGCAGTTTATGCTCCAACAAACATAGAAAACCAGTATTTGCTTTTTTGCGGGTTGCCCACAAAGACACATAGAGAACTAACAAGGAAATTTCACATTGATCTTGTGAAAGAGTAAGCCAGGAGGATATGGTGGGGAGAGTCTTTATTTCCTCCAATAAAATGGCATTGCTTTCATAATTATGAAAAATATTAAATATCTCCAAAGTGAAATTTAAAATACTAACAAGTCCAGCCACGTTTATGTGCTATGATTTAAGTCTTTTACGGCAAATGGGCTTAACAAACAGTACTATTCAGCTAAAAGTAAGTGTCCACATCTGACCAAATCATTTATATTTATGTGTGTATGTATGTGTGTATGAGTGTGTGTGTGTGCGTGTGTGTGCACATGCATGTGGTATGTGTATGTTTACGTATGAAGGACACACACATGTCATAGTATGCATATGAAGATCAGAGGACAAACAGGCATTGGTCCTTGCCTTCCACATAGTTAAGAGAAGGACTCTTCTTTGCCACTGAAGATACTGTGGTGACTGACACAACAGACTTCCTGGGATTCTCCTGCTGGTCATCTACATTGCTGAGATTACAGATGTGGATAGAATCCCACCCAGCTTTAAGTAGGTTCTGGGGATCTGAAGTCAGGTCCTCACGTGTGCGTAATTTGCACTTTGCCCACAGAGCTGTCTCTACAGCCCTAGGATTCAATTAGTTACTATAAAAATAGTTCCTTTATTCTGAGTGATTCCAAATAAAGTTTGTAAAACTGAAAAAATAAACATTTTAGAATGACATTAATGAGTTTTATCCTAACCATAACCTGATATATGTTTTGTGACAGTATCCACTAAAAAATACTGACAGAATTTAAGTCAGTAAGAATCCCACTCTTCTGCAGTACCTCTTTAAAATGTGTATATACCTTCCTTCTTTTCCAAAGAATTGCATTCTACAAAACATAATGCATTTTATGTGACTATGTTACTCTTTTTATCAGATATGACTATGTAAGAAACCAACGTCATGTTACAACATGTTCATCATTGCCTTTCAGGAAGACAGCCTGGTGTGTCTTTTCTTCCTAAAGTTAAACAACTCCTGAATTTCCATTTATTAATGAAAGCAACTATGCCCATGAAAAGCCATAAAGGAATGGTGAAGCACACAATGTATATGCCTGGCCACATGAAGACAAAGGCTGAAAGGCATTCTGAGATGGCACAACTAGACAGTGTGCTATACTCGGTGACAGTAAAGAAAAGTCAACTTATTTTCATGACAAATGCACTAGCAGGTTACGCTCTATGAACCCATACAGATGACTTTAGATCCGTGAAAACCGGGGCTTAATATCCAAGTGTCTAGCTGAAAAAGATAATTTCCTGTGTCCTGACTTTAAAACTCTGTCCTCAGAGCCTTAGCTTGTGGTTTTGCCTTGGGGAACGGGAGTGACTGGATCTTAAAGGTTCTTAGTTCATCAGTGAATTACCCATTTAAAGATCTATCACAGAAAAGGCTGGCTATTGAAAACAAGAGTCTCCTTGGAGGAAGGATGTCATTGTGTGTATACGGTGTATGGTTTGTTGCTAGACCCTTCTTCACTCTGCTTGCTTCTTAGCTAACACCAACTGAGTAGGTTTCCTCCAACAGACAATTTATCATGTACTCCTCCCTACCCATGGAGCTAAAGGCCAAGGCAAGGCCAAGAGACCAAGGCAGGGACTTCTGAGACCACAAGGCAAAAGAAACCAGCCCTCTCCCAGTTGATCCCTGCCTGGTGTTTCATCACAGTGTCAAAGAAGCCAACACAGAAACTCATAAACACACTCCTTCCGATCAAAGCACCCCTAAACATTTTTCTTCCATCACTACAAAGTGACATTTATTGACTGAGGGACTATTAATAGCACTGTGACAGGTGCTACGGAATAAGTTAAGATAGAGTAAAGGAGACACCAAGAAAGGCATTAACAGAAATATGTGTTAACTATTCTGACACATGTAAAAAAAAATAAGATTCTGATGATAGGTGCCAGGCTTTTGCAATAAGGGAGAGAGACTTTGGGCTCAATTCCAAGTAGGGAAAGTGGGAACTATGGCTGGCAGCAGGGTAGTCAAGCAGGTGCATGAAAACATAGTAAGTGATAGCAATAGTAGGCATTAACAACTCTTGCTAAACTGGCCTGACTGGACTCGTGCTAAGGGTCCTGGGTGACTGGTTATCTAGGTGCAGGGGTGCTGGTGTGCACTGGCCTGGTGGAATTCTTGCTAGAACTGGCCCATGTAGGCATGTAAAGATGGAGCACAATATCAAACTTAAACAAAAAGAAGAAGGCTTAAAGAAGCCTGACACAGAGATAAGCTTCAGATGTTTAGAAAGTTTCACGGCACGTCTAATTTGAATTAGCCTCTGAGACAGGAGAGTGTGTAAACACGTTGAAAGGACAGATAAGACATTTAAATAGAGGGGTAGAGGTCCAACCACAAACAAGCATTCAAAAGCGAAGCACACAAAACCTAAACAGAATACTCAGGATCTGTGTGTGAGTGAGTGAGTGTGTGTGTGTGTGTGTGTGTGTGTGTGTACACATGTGTGTGTATAAGCTGAGGATGGAGTTTTGAATGAAAAGTAGGACAACCACTGAGGAAACATCTATCTGAGAAAGGTAAATATGTATTTTGAATCCTGAGCAATAAAAGATAATTAACCAAGTTCATAAAACCTACCAAATACACTATGTGCCGAGTCCAGGTTAAACAGATCATAAAATTAATATCTTTATAAATATTTATAATATATAATTAATTTGTAAATTAATCACAGTACAATATTTCATAAGTGTCCAGTATGCCAATACCATGGCTACATATAAATACTATAAAATATCTGATATTAAATTTTGATTATTACCACACAGAAATGTGAACACACAACCTGTAAAATTCACCCACGCTGAAGAATCCTTCCACTATTGCCCTTGTGGAAAAATCCAGCCCAGAAAAAAAAAAAAAAAAGAAGCTACTTAGCTCCTGCTCATAAGGAGGTTTTCTTTTAAAGAACCTGAATCTGATAATTTGGCAAATTTGGGCAGACACACATTCACACACACACACACACACAAACACACACACACAACTTCTCAAGCCAAATATCTACAAAGATTTAAAAAACTGTTTAGTAATTGTCTACTTTTTGTCTCTTCAATGTTTTATTTTATGCTTTCGGTTTTAAAATGGAATTCAGTCATATAAAAATTACTAGTGTTTATATTCAAGTAAATACTATTAAAACCAAAATCCTATGCCTATGGTAGACAATTAATACTCTCAATTATCTTTCCTGTTTTCTTGGGGTTTGAATAGGTACTCTGTACCTCTGGAGTACATTTCTAGCATGTTTTTATTTGTTGTTAAAACCCAGGTTTTTGAGGGGAAAATGTCATTTATTTTCTCCTTTTATCAAGATCTTAAAATCCAGAATACTAACTTGTGGATTGCTGTCTATATGCAAGTGAGGGCAGGTGCAAGATAAGGTGGGAGCCTGTGACTGAGCAGTGGAAAGGGAAGGCGAGCAGAGAATTTTAGAGACAGGACAGAAAGGACAGAGAGAGAGAAGGAAGGAAGAGAAAGATCATCTAGATTCTGTGTGGCTTTAAACAGCCACAGGTAGCTATGAATATCTTATAAGGGATGCATAATTACAGGAAAAATTGTCTTATCTGGGTGGGCAGTTTATATCAATATCAATTGGCTCTGAGTTCATTGTGAGGGCATTTTGTGGGTCAAGAATTTACTAATATAAATCTGAGTGATAAGTCACAAGCCCCTAGAGTTTTAATTTTACTGGGTTACTGGGATTTGTGACCACTAACCTCCGGGTGGATGGCTGGGAATGTGAGCAAGAGAACTTCGAGATGGGCAGTCGCTGCATGGGGCTAGCCATGGAGGCGGAGAGCCGGCCGGCGCCAGAGAGTAGCCTGCACTAGAGTGGGTTGGTGCCTTGTGTAAATATTTCCCGCTACACTAACTAGTCAACAGAGTTTGACTTTGCAAAAGTGAGGGAAAGTGTGTAGATGCGTATCCAGTGGAAATATGGCAAGACCACTTATTCTGACTGAGTAAGGAGAACTGATGACTGAACTGTACGTTTGAAAAGGGGAGGAAGGGTTTGTAGATTTCCAGTAGATGGAATGGCTCCTACTCTGAGGAGGGCTGAGAAAGCGGTAGGTAAAAGTCATCGAGACACCCACTTTGAGAGTGGGGCTGCAGCCAATCAGCTGTGAAAATGTCTCCACCTCATGGAACCTGCCATCTCGGCTTTACCCAACTTTCAAACACAATCTCTATAACCTCTCTCAGGTCTCTCTTTCACAAAAATCACACATACAGGGAGCATGCCTGAAGAGTATGAAAGGAAACACAACTCTAGAGGCTGTTACTATAGAGCTGCTAGCATTTCTAAGCAGAGACTTGGCCACACCAGCTTAAAAACTACATCCGCAACTGTTAGCATTAACAACGGCACAATACAATTTTATGTGCATGAGTACTCTCCAGGCCTTACTAATGAAATGAGCTCCTTTTAGACCAATGTTAAGATAGTTGAAATCACAGCATTGTGACAAAAATGATTAGCAGCTTAAGACAGGAAGTCGTATATGGCAGTTTGTGTAAATGCATACAAATAATAAAAACATGTCTACCTAAAGCTCCAGGAATTGGCCTAAAAGTAAAAAGAAAGACCTTGAAATTCTGGCAAGAGTTTCAAGGTACACAATAGAGGCAGAGAGACACTCTCTCCTTACAATCCGTTTTCAAAAAACATTTAACTACAGTCACAATGCACAGCAGAGATATGCTTCAGGCGAGAGTCAAGAAACAAAACAAAACTGAATTTACTCAAAACCCCATTTGAAAGCCTTTCTTTCTGAAGACTAGCTATGCTATTTCTTCTCTTCTGTTTGTGAGGAATAGCAAAGGGCCATGAACCGAGCTATGACTGCCGTTCACTCGCATGGCGATGAATGAAAGCACAAGAGAAATGGACGCCGACAAACTGTGAGCTGAGGTTCACATCGAAAGGCATCAATAAAATGGAAAGTCCTCTGTGACACACACAGCCCACCAGAAAGGAGAAGGGAGCCGTGCATTCTCTTATGCACGCACCCAGCGCGGTGCACAGAAATCCACAAATAGGGTGAAATAAGAGAAGAAAGAGCTAGGATGTTACTGCAGAGCTGCCTAGGACACTGGGAATAGGTAGAAGACTGAAAATAAATTGTGACATTGACATAAGGGGAAGAGATGAGGATATTACAAAAATTGTCTATTCAGGAAAGTACAGTGAACTATGAGATCAGAGCAGATTTTCCAGACTATGTGGACTGCAGTTTCTTCCTCGGTAGAATGTGGAAAACGATATTATTTCAAATCTTTTCTGAGATTTATTTAATGATAAACATGTAAGAGCTGGCACTCGCTGGGCACGTACTATGGTGATACAGATTCCAGACGTTCTAAATGTGCTCAGTCAACCACATTGTTTTTATTTTTACAGAAATAAACTGATGACAAAAACGTTACCTTTATTCCATGAATCTAACTACAAAGAAAAAAGAAATAACAAGAGAAGAGATTCAGAGAAGTGACACTGTTATTTTAACAAAGCACACTAGCATTGATGTCAAGAAAGCCAAGAGTGTATGTGTACACTAAGGTTACCTGGCCTCTCTGCTGTTAAACACCCATAAATACAAAGACAGTAGAAATATCTGAGGATGATTTCCATACATTCTAAATCCAAAATATGTAGAGCTGACATAAAAGAACTATTCAGAGCTACAAACTGTCAGAACCAGAAAGGGAAGACCAATTATCTTAGACATTTGGCAGAAAGTTCAACTGACAGAAACAGGCCTCAAATGTTTCCATCAAGAATACGCCTCCAGGGATTCCTTCATCATTTCTCCCCTCCTTTCCACTCACTCCTTCATTCTATCTCTCACTACTTTCCCACTTGCTTTAAAGCTAAGATGATCTGACCACCTCACTTCTTACTCAACAACTCACAGAGTCTCCAAGCCTCAGAGTCTTCCTGCTTTCACTGGCTTTCACTCTCTGTTTTTGTTGTTGCTTTGCTTCCCATTCTCAGTTGCCATTCCACTAGTCCCCTGCACATACTTTTTAAAAAAAAAAAAACAACAACAACAAAAAAAAAAAACTTTCCTGACAACAAACCGTCCTGGAATCTTTTCAGATTGCCTCTGAACCTTTGCTTTCCTCCTATCTTCAGATCACTCCTGTGCTCACTCACCTATGCCCCCTCTATTCTCTTTTGCTACATATCCTCCTGTTTCCTGCTTCTCTCTTTGCTAGTCTGTTACTTCATCCTTTATATTTCGTTTAGAGATTAAACACTATTTTGATTCGATAATTAACTATGCTTCCCGTTGGTCATAATACTAAAAGTTAGAACTCTCTAGAGTTCAGCATTGAAACTTTCTAAGATTAGGAAGTTAATTTGTTGTTTGTTGTTGGTTTTGTTTCGTTTTTCTTTTTTTAAAGAGTCACTGTCTAGCCATCACTTTCTCCATGGGAATTCTGATTCCTAAGGAATCCCAGTAGGCTTCATTTGTAACACTACTTACTTGCCTTCTCAGTATCTCAATTTTCCTTTGCTTCTCCTGAGAGTTTGATCAGACACACAACAGAAGTCTCTGCTTCCTCTTCTCCATCCTCAGGGACTTCTTTTATCCCACTATACAGATTCTGATTTCTATGCTGCTTCAAAAGTCACTCTCCAGTCCAACCCATCAGACCAATCAGATCAACTTCCAGGGTATTCTCCACTGGATTACAACAGAGTTATCAACTATTAACCGAAGTGCCGGATGTTTACAGTTTCCTTCAACTCAGACAATGCTTGCAGATCCGGAAGGTCGGGGATTTAAATCTCTGAAAACAGAAATCCCAAAGCAGACATTCTAAACTTGAGATAGAATTCACTTTACAACTTGAAAGGGTTTGTTATGCAGGGAAATGTCTGTTTCCTTGGAATGCTAGAAAGAATGAACATATTTGTTCGTGAATCAAGCATAAAGAAATGACAAATGTCTTATGCCTGAGATCTTCAAATAATTTCCTCTCTGTCTGAGAGTTTTTAAGCTCAGATATTTTGTTGGTTCAAAGCCAATGAGCTCATATCATGTTTCCTATTTTTAAATTCTACAGACAGAGCTATATATCATTCCCATTGCTTCAGGAAATAACCACAGACATAACTTTCAAGATGAACTTCTCTGGCAACCCAGCCACACTTAGAAGGGCCACTCCTTTCTCTAATGCTCCTCCCCTCTCTAGTCTTCTGCTCCATGATCTTCTCCACTTTAAACTCTCCGGTAAACCAATACCTATAATACAATCCTACCCTGATTATTTAATGTAGATATCAATATTAGAAACTTCAGGGGCTTCTTGCCTGTGCATCACTATTTCTAATAGCATAGACTTCTGGGCTTTTTAAGCTTATGCTAAATAAATAGTAAACATTTGATTAACTTTGCTGATGTTTTGCTTTGTCAGCTATGGAATCAAACAGCACCTGATTTCACCCAAGCCTTGGTTCACTCATGAATTCATGCTTCAATTGTCCAGCATTGAAGCTATCATTAATTATTCTGGAGATATCATTAAGTTATGAGCAGGAAGTTTTATGAGACGTAACTTGGATTTTAGGTTGATCATTTTTCCCAAAAATCATGAAGCTGAGTCTATAGACATTATACAAGAAAACTTTTCAAGTTAATTGACAAGTTTGAATTAAATAGTCAGTGATGATCATATGTAACTCAAAATACTTCCACGGTGTCACCAAAATGAACGCTTTTGAATCTTCAATTTGATCCTAGAATAAACTACTTTAGTCTAACTTGATTTAAGAGGAAAATAGCCTAGCAACTTTCAAGAAGCATAAAGCACTGTGCAAGTAAGACTATCATATAATTTTTCATGCAAATGAAGACAATATTCATAGTAAAAAATAAATGATAACTACTAGTGACCAAAGACAATATATGTAAACCAAGACTCTAGCCAGAAAGTCAGGAAACAAGGTCCACTTCCAAACAAAGCACCTTAGCTAAACAGATGCTTACCTTACACCTCTACATAAAGCATCTGAAGACCTAATGGAACTAATCCCCAAAGGATAAGTGCTCAGAGAAGAGAACTGAGCAAGAGAAGGGGCAACCACATGAATCAGATCAGGGAAAATCCTAAGTCCACATGAGGCTTTTAAACATGGCCCCAAAGTTATTTCCATGTTCCCCACTGAGAGGTATAGCCTATGGCTTCTACCCCAGAATCCACTCTCTTTGAACATCTGATCAATAATCAATAGAATAGGTAAGCAGAGCACTGAACCCCTAAGGGACCGTACATTAAATTATTGGCCAATCTCAGTTCATATATCTTAACAGTGCTGTTCAACTCTTCACTGATTTTTCCACCCCCTTGAGGTATAAATTACAGACAAAAGAAAAGATCAGCCACATCAGGAGCTTTTCTGACCTCTGAGAGCTCCAGCACCTCTCACCTCTTATTTTGATACGATTAGTTTTGTTTTCTGCCATAGACATCTCTTGGGGATTTGGCCCTATTATCATTACATAATGACTCCATCATCCCTGAAGATCTTCTCAATTAACAGAAATCTCTATTTAGTTGGAAACTAACATGTCTACTTCATCTTTCTATTATTTGTTAACATGGTAAATTTTCACACTGTCCATTCATTTTAATGTGAACCTCTGCATTTAGAGGATTTCCCATTGACAACAGAGAGCCGAGTCTTAATTTTATCTATTAAGAGTCTTTTAATTGGTGCATTTTGACCACTTACATTGAGTTTTTTGATATAGTTGTGTGAATGTCTATAGCTTGTGCTGGTAACTACTTCCTCTCCATTGTATTTGCCCTCTTTTCCTGATGTTTCACTTGTTCTGACTTTAAATGAAAATATTATATGATTCCATGTCTTACTTTCTCATTCTTTGTTCTTAAATTTTTATAATGGTTGTTCTAAAGTTTATAATATGTGGTTTTAACTAAACTAAGGCCACTTTTATAACTAGATCACATCATATATTGCACAGAAACATCATTTCAGAGAATTCTCAAGGGCAACCTCCTATTCTGTTGTAAAACTGATACCATTCATTCCACCTCCATATCACTGTTTAAGAATCTGCCATTTTATGGCTTTAATGGTTATGCTGCAGGTAGGCAGGTGCTGTTACAAATATCTAGACCTACATATCTCTCTAGAGACTAGGATGGTGGCTTGCCCCTCGGGACACAGTTTTCAGTTCTCTGGGAGATTAAAGAAAAGTCACTCATTTCTAGTTTGCATGTCTTTTTTGTAAGGGCAGAAGTCACAATGGCCAAGCTCTTTACATGGAAGCACTGATACCCTCAGTCTCTATACATCCAGAAATGTCCTCTGTACTAATAGGAAACCCAAATTGTGAGAAGAGCAGCACAAGCTTTCAGCCATGTATTGTGAGTCCCTCGAATCCCAGTCAAATTGCAAAAAACAATACACAGGGACCAGAAATAAACTCTTTATGCCCAGCTTTACCAACTTCAGGCATGTGAACAAGATAAATGAGAGTTGATTTAAGTCTACTTTGGACGTTTGATTTTGAGCAGTTATTTAAGCACAAATATCTGAGCACAGCTCTTAAGGTACTGTTGACTTCGCAAAATGCCCTGTACCAGCCCACAGCCCTAGTCGCATGCCTTTCTCTGAGTGTGCAGAGCTTGCCCAGGTCTATCATTTTACTGAGGACTCTTCTAATTTGAGGCATAGTCTGGAATGCATTTTTCCCTACTCACTACCTGGCTGGCAAAACAAAACAAAACTTGTTCGTCAGATCTAAGCATACATGGCCCATCCTCAACCAGTTCCTAATGTCCACCCATATAAAGTATACCTACCCCCACCTCACTCTCACTGCTTGAATTTCTTCACACTATTTGCAAGTGTATACATCTCAATTTAGTTAATTACTAATTATCCATTAGATGACAGGCTCTGAAAGGAAGACATGGGTTTTGTTCATTACATCTCCAGTGCACACAGAGAACACTAAGTGCTTAGTCTGAAATTCAGAAGAATGGGTTCTTTTCAACAGGTGCTGTCTGTGCACATCATGGGTTAGACCAGGGTTTGTCAATCCCAGTACTACTGACATCTTATCCAACTACTTCTTAGTTGCAGGAGATGGTCTGGTTAATTTAGAGGACAGTTCTTGGCAAAGTCTGTGGCCCCTACCACATCCCAAGCAATGAAAACCAAATAAGTCCCAGAGCCTATCAAATGTACTCTGGCAGACTGGTAAGATTCACTGGCTTCCAGAGTACGGTGCTGCTACCTAGCATGTCAATTCAAATTAAAGGATGCCAACATTATCAAAGCAGCTCGCGCCCCTGGCTGCACTCTAACTTGAAGCAAGTAGCTTCCTTGTACTTTTTCTCCCCTTCTCAAACATGCTCTAGACAGGACCCCCTCACACTATGAAATGTGATCATTACAGTAACTGAGATTTTCCATATTTAATCTTTCAAAAGGAATTAGTGCAGATGCTAACACTGACATCAGCACACTGTCTGCAAGATGTCCCAGTCAAAGAATCAAAGAACTCAATCACAAGGGCTAGCAGAGGCCTCTGCACATAAGCCCTGTCTGATAGAGAGTTGTTCCAGTATGTGCTATTCTAATAATTGAAATCATGCTTCTTGCTTAGACAATAACCTTATTGCTGCTTTTGTCAAAAAGATTAGGCACTGTTTGTTTTATCTGCTACAAGCTAAATGAAACCAGCTGTACCAATGAACCGAACTAATGTCTGCATTCTTCTTGTGAAGGAAATCAGGGCTGGAATCTGCAATTTGAGTAAGCCTCAATGTTTCCAAAGAAATAAAATTAGCAGTTGTGAGTGGGTAGACTGTTATCCTGCTTGGAATAGGTAAGGAGAAGAGCCCTATTTTTCAACTTTCCCCTCTACACAAAGAACACTGAAAACTATGTGACAAGCCTCATGTATTACATAGCTACTCTATAATATCCCATTTCTCCTATCGTGCATTGTAATACCATATTGTGTGCTTTAAACTACAAAACATACAGTCACCTGCTGTACTACCATTTTCATATCCTACAACTGATCCTCTTGGTCCTAGTTGGATCTTTGAAGCAAGATGCAAACAGCTTAGGCCCACAGACCCCAAATCTAAAAGGCACCGGATCAGCCCTAATGAGAAACAGACAGAGCTGGACAGTGGTAGTGAATCTCAGCACTCCGGAGGCAGAGGCAAGAGGATCTCTGTGAGTTCAAGGTCATTTTGGTCTAAAGAGTGAGTTCCAGGACAACCAGGGAAACACAACGACTGGGAGAGTGGCAGTGAGCTGGATGGATGTAAAGTGAGTAAGTCAAAAATTAAAACTAAAGTAAATCTTTAAAAATCCAGGGGAAAGACCAAGAAAGAGGCGAGAGACATAGACAGACAGAAAGAATGGACTGTTGACCTCTTAGGATAATCTATGTATCAAAAGTTAAGGGTGAAACTCCAGTAAACCTAAAACCCAGTGTTTTCCATCTGGGATTTCTGAGATTTTACAATTCTCCAACTCCTCCTGATAGTGTTTCAGTGGCATTGACCTTGAGGGCAAGCAGGAAGCGGCACATCTGTAACCTCACACACTCTGGAAAGGTGGCCCACTGCTGCTGCCATACTCCTCCTGGCTGTGCTTGTTTTAATTAAAAGCATTCCTTCCCCCCTGTTTCTCCCTGGGGCTTTGAAGAGCTCTTTGAAATGCATTTAGTACCTATCAGTCTGGGTTTGGCTACCCTTTCAATTTATGAGGTCGTTTAATTTCAAGTTCAATTATTCAGCACAAATTGGCAGAATGAAATGCTAAAGAAGAGTGGCACTTTCAGTCACATAAATCTCATGTTACATAAAGTGAGCAAATTCCTCCATTGTTCCTATTGACCTCCGAGATAACAATTTACTGCTGGCACAAACCAGTGTGGGCAGGTTCCGTCAGATTCAGCTTAGCGGCTCCTGAGGCATAAGGCCTTGGCTTCTTCACCTCCACAGAAACTAGAGATAAGCTGAGAAAATAACTGCTGATCACGACCATCTGTGAGGTGACCTAGACAGATGAGCCCAAAACTCCAGGTCCAGAGATGGAACAAAGAGCCTGTTGTTCAGCTTTGAATGACACACAGAGTCTGGGGAAACCGGAAGCGGTGGCAGTCTTACCCATTTACTGTCCTGCTAACTCGGCTGCAGAGAACAAAGGTTTATGATTTTGCCATGCATTTTGGAGCCCACATTTGAGCTTAAGGAGAGTTCAAGTTTGTCCTGCCAGCAGGAGCAAAGAGAATATGAGTCTGCATATCTCATGTTGGAGAGCTAGCATGGTGGGAGGTCTTAGTTCTATTTATAATAACCAAGTAGGCATGGATACCTACACAGAAGCAAACCACAAATCCTTCCAAATTATATTACTTAAAGCCAATATCATTTTAATACTCAATTACTTTTGCTTCATCAAAATTTGTACAATACCACACTGAATCCATTTGCTTTTACTTTGAGACCTTCAGGGTTCAACAAATTTAGGCTTATTACCGAAAGACTAAAATCTTTTATTTTCTTAAGAGAGTTAAAGCCACCAAAGGGAACCACAAGGAACATGGTGATGAGGAATCTTTGACTTATCAGGACTGAATCAATGGCTTTACAATTCAAACTCTGCAGTCCATCCGTTCTTTATTCCCAGTTTTGAAATACCATACCAGTTTACTTTGACCTGTCTTACCATATGCTAGTTTATATAGTTCCAAGAAATCTACCTTATAAGAATAACTTATGTGCCTGTTCATCTCTCTTAAAGATGGAGTTCCATCCTAAAGCCACTGGTTACCTAACAAGAGCCCAGTTGCCAAGTGTGCTATACCTCCTTATGAATCATTGGACAGAAAGGCCCCAGAAGCCACAAATTCAGCCAGACTCTGGCCATTTTTCTCAATGACACATCTCAAGAAAACAAGACTCAATGGTTGAAAAAGATTACACACCTTGGCTGCAGCACAGAGGAATCAAGCTGGAACCGAGCTAGAAGCTTTGTCTTTAAAGGCATCAACTGCCTTACCCAGCTATGAACCCTAGGAACTATACCTACCTGCCAGACAAGATGTGTTCACTTGGTAGAGTAGCAGCATGCCAGTTAAGGGATAACAAGTTGCTTTAATCAGGTTTGAGGCTAACTCCATAGCTATAACCCCATGCCCATTACCTTAAACCAAGTCAAAATCCCATGGCTGGGAAGCCATAGTCCCTAGTAGAAGAACTAAATACTGCTGTTGAGCTAAACTGACACAGCATCAAACTGCCTTCTAAATCAATAGTTCTCTTCATACACATAGACAAATACTCCTCTGAGCCACCATCAGAGAAGTCTCTCATTCTAGTGAGCAACCATGGATGCAGACTCATAGCTGCTGAGAATGAGGGATGTCTGAACGCTCAGCCCTAAACAAGAAATTAACACCATCCACTCAAAGTTTTAAAGAACACTGCTCAAGTGGGGTGGGAGAATGTAATAGCAGGAAAGTAGGGAGAAGAGCTGAAAAAATGCTTTCATTTGGGCAAGATAAAACCACTGCAATCCCGAACTTACAGCAACTACGATGCCTATACTGAGTCTGCACAAGAATGAGCTTGTCAACAGCCAGTCATGGACAGAGGGTGGACTTTGTCTCTACTTCCCATTCTGGCAGATAGCTTCAGGGGCAGAGGGGCATAACTTAGAAAGAGGGCAACAAGAATACCTGGAAGGGTCTGGAGGGAGGAAGTAGAAAGAGAAATGATGGAGTCACGTTATAATCTTTAAAAATGCAAATTAATTTTGAAAACTAACCAAAAAAGCTAAATGTCCCAAGTATGGGCAAAATAAATAAATAAAAAGTGAGCAAATCTCAAAGAGAGGAAAAAAAGATACACTGCAGCCAATCATTCTTCAGACGTCAAACAGGCAGCTTCCTTCAAAGGATCTCAATGAATAGTATTTGTGTTTCTATAAGAATGAAAGGCCAGAACCCAACCACCACAACCACAACCACAACAAAGCCTCGATTTATTCCTCCATGGGTTTCTGAATCATGGATTACCATGATCCCAACATTACATGTAATCTTCTCTCCCCTCCCCCCACAATCCATGGAAGGATTTTATTTGCGCTTTACATGTCTAGAGAAAGAGTCCCAAGACTTTCCCTCCTGAATGTTTTTGCCTTGCCTCTTCATGGTTCATGATGCCAGCTGAGGTTGGGAGTACAATGAAACCAAACTACCGTGATGGGAGCAGATTGTCCTAAGTTACACATCCAATCGAGGGCCAACCACTCCACACTTGTTCAACCCGCCTGTGAGGTTCACAGTGACATTCCCAGCTCTCTGCTTCATCACCACAGTTAGGAACCGAATAGTGACTTTGGAACACCGCCTGATGAGGACCTGGCATTTGCTTCTCTTCTCAGCACTGTTGATGCTCCTGAGAACATCTGCCAGGACATTCATGCACACCATGGCGAAGCATCAGGAAGAAGGCAGAAAGAAGAAGATAGACAATTTTAATAAAAGGGTGTCATACATCTTAATGTTGAGAGCAACATGCCTTGCTTACATTGTGAGTAAAAAAGCAAGATGTAAGGGACAGCTAGGCTAACATATGTCACAGGAACTGAAAGAAGACTGTCGTGAGTGCAAGGTCAAACTACAAGTTTTGAAATGAAAAACTCACTAAATAAATAAATAAATAAATAAATAAATAAATAAATAGTGTTTCCATTGTAACCAGACCACAAGAAGGGACAATATATGGCACCATGATCTTGAGAGTTCAGTGATGGATCATTTATTAAAATGTTTGGTATACAAGCTTGATGACTTGAGTTTGGATACCCAGCACCAATGAAAAAGCCAGACACCGATGTTTACAACTGTAACCCCAGAGTCGGTAATGTAAAGAGAGAGATGATCCCAGCACTTGCTGGCCAACTCATATACACTAAATGGCAGGCTCCAGGTTCAGGAAGAGAGCCAGTTTCAAAATTAAGGTGGTTAACAATAGAGGAAAATGTCTAATATTGACCTCTGGCCTAGAAATGTGTGTGTGTGTGTGTGTGTGTGTGTGTGTGTGTGTGTGTATGTGTATGTCAGAGAGAGAGAGAAAAAAAAAGAAAGAGATGTCAAAGAGCCAAGAGGATAAAAGGAAGTCATTATAAAGGACATTAATTCCATATAAAATAGACTTGATCCCAAGGGAACACCAAACAGAACACTAGCACAATGTTCTACTGAACACTCTGAAGATTAAAGGTATAATATCTTTGGTGCAATGAATCTACAACTGAGGAACCCCAAGACCACCACCACCATCCCCCAAAAGGCTAGAAAGAGGAATGGAACAAAATCTCCCTTAGAAGTCCTTGAAAGGCACAAACTGCCTACCCCTTGACCTTTCATCTCCAGCTTCAGAGCTATAATACAACAAAATTCTGATACCAAATTTGTGGCTGTTTGCTTGGCCAGCTCTAGCCAGCAACCACCATGAGGTTGGTAGTGAAATCTAAACATGATGTATAGAAGTCAATACCATGAACATGTGTGTGAAATCCTCACAAACAGGGAAGCACAGACATCTCTGAGTCCAAGCAGCTCGTCTGCAAGAAAATGAGAGACTGAGGAGAATAATTAGGAAAAACAAGTTAAAGGGAGAGAGGGAGAGGCGGGGATTCTGATACTTATGAGGCAATGTCAAAGAGTACAGAACAAGTTGTCAGTGTTTAGAAGCCTCCTTCCAGAGAAGCACTCTGAAGACACACCAAACTCACTCTGAAAGCTCAACTCTCACATTCTGCTGTAAGACACGTACGTACGTACGTATGTACGTACGTAGCTATTGTCTTATCCAGAGCCTACTCCGAAAAGGAGGGGAGCCCAAGCAGTCCCTCATCTAAGTCAGGTGAGTGGGTAATGCTTTTCATCTCCTGTTGGGGGAAACTACATTCTACAGCTGGCTTGAGCTTTGTCAAGAAATGCTGACAAGATCTATTCAAAACTACCGGGATGAAAACTATCAACTGTCCAGAATCATTTTTTGTAAAGACTAAAGGTACTGGTAATGTCTTTCTTTTAGTCAGGAATAATGGATGGAAAAATGTTCAACACTCGCTAAGATTTTGAAATAAGTCTTCATGTTAAACTCTTCATAGAGTTATTAACCCACATGTTAGCTGAATGCCTCTTTGGTGGGCAAGCAGTTCTAAGTGCGTGTTTCCTCTTCATCAAATAGTACGTTTGCTTTTGTTTGAGTCATGATTGAAATAAGTCTGGGCATAAGGAAGGACCATCTGGATTTTTCAATAAGGACCAAACCTTCCCAAGACTTTGATGCATGTATAATAAGAAGTAATGGTGTGATAAGGGGAAAAAATGTCTCACAGCCAAAAAGACAAGAGATAAACAAGTGTTGCTATTAACCACCTGTGTGACCCCACAAAGGTGATGAAACTTTATGCACCAAAAGTGCTGACTCGTGAAAGATGACTGTGGTGACAGATACCATGAAGGACACTGTGAGAGGTAAGTGGAGCAAAGAGAAGTACTGTGGTTTATACCAAATAATTACTTTCTAACTGCTAGTCAGCATCACAGTGCTAACCTTAAAGGTACAAGTACATTTTATATGATGAATATTACCAATTTTCTTTAGGAAAGAATAAGAATCTTGGGATACAACCCTATAACCATTAGCTTCACTGTACAGAGCATTACTTTAACCTTCCATGCTCCCAAGCTGTCACTAATGGAATAGCTTTCTGACTCTATGTGTTTTTCTATTTGCCATCACGTTTACTCAATATTGAAAAAATAAACGCTTGAACAGTTCTCAAAGTTAGCACAATTTACTTTAACAGTATATTTCTATATTTCTTTACTTGCATAATCTTTATGAGGAATAGTTAATTTTCTTAACTTAAAAACCTTCCACAAAACTTTGAGCATACACACACACACACACACACACACACACTTATTCAAATTAGATCTAAAAGAAAGTTTTCCATTGCATTTTCTTCATCAAAGTTTTCCATTGCATTTTCTTCATCAATTCTTATCACAGATTTTATAAAGATACTATAGCAGGGATAGTTTACTAAATTATTTTTAGTATCATTTGATAAAGTTATTAAGGTGAAAAAAGGCATTTGCCTTGGCTTTTTCCTAAAAGAGAAGCTTCTTACAAGTTTCTTGTCACAGAATACAGTCACTTCCTCACCTTCAGTGATAGAGGGTGTGAGGGAAGAGAGGCTCAGAAATGTCTGAAGAGGTTTTTTTAAAGTCCAAATCTGGAAAAACTTATGATCCACCAAATTGGGAAAACTACAAAAAAGACCATTTTCTCTATTTACACTACCTACAAAAGTTAAATCAACATCAAATAAGCAATTTAAAATTGGCCTATAAAGCCCCAGTGAAATCGAAGCAGCCAATAAAACTCTCCCAACCAAAAAAGAAAAAGACCAGTCAGAGATAGTTTTGCCATAGATTTTATCTGACATTCAAAGAGCTAATGCCAATATTCTTCAAATTATGCCACAATATAGAAACATAACTAAGTTCATTAAGGCCACAGTTACTCTCAATCCTAAATCACATAAATACCCAACAATGAAAGAGAATTGTGAACACAAAGCCAAACATTTTCAAAAAATACCTGAAAGCCAAATCCAAGAAAACAACAAAACATCATCTATCATGATCAAGTATGCTTCAGAGATACAGGTATGGCTCAACATATGTATATCAATAAATGTAATCAACCATATAAACAAACTGAAAGAAAAAAAACATGATCGTTTACTTAGATGAAGAGAAGGCTGGTGAAAATATTCAATACCCTTCATCATAAAAGTCCTGGAGAAATTAGAGATACAAGGGACATACCACAACATAATAAAGCACTTTATGGCAAGCCCATAGCCAAAATCAACTTATGGAGAAAGACTCATAGTAATTCTCTTAAGATCAGGAAAAAACAAGGTTGTACACTTTCTCCATACCTACAAAATATAGAACTTGAAGTCATGTTTACAGCAATAAGACAACTGAAGGAGATCAAAGGGAAACAAATTGGAAAGAGAAAAAATTAAAGTGTCTTTATTTGCAGATAATATAATAGTATATAGAAGTGACCCTAAAAATTCCAACAGGAGACTCCTAAGGTGATAAATACATTCAGCAAAGTATTTAGATACAAAATTAACTCACAAAAGTCAGTAGCCTTCCTACATACAAATGACAAATGAACTGAGATAGAAATCAGGAAAACATATGTTTTACAATAGCCTAAAAATATCTTGAGGTAACCCTAACCAAATAAGTAAAATAATTCATTGAGAAAAATTCAAATCATTGAAAACAATGGAGAACAAATCAGAAACCGAAAAGATTTCACATGTTCTTGAATTGGTAGAATATAGTAAAAATGGACATCCATTGCAATCCCACAAAAAAGTCCAACAAAATTTCTGATTTCAAGTTATAGTACAGAGCTAAAGTAATTTTTAAAAATCATGGTATTGGCACAAAACAGGCTTGTTCATCATTGGATTTGATTTGAAGCCCAGACATAAATCTACACACTTATGGACAGCTAATTTTTTATAAGGAAGCCAGAAAGACACACTGAAAAATGCCAGAATCTTCAGCAAATTGTGCTTTTCAAACAGGATGTCTGCATGTACAATAATCCAAATAGATCTATATTTATCACCCTGCACAAAACTCGACTCCAAATAGATCAAAGAACTTAGCTTGAGCCCACATACACTGAATCGGATAGAAGAAAAAGTGATAGCTCTGAACTCATTAGCATGGGAAAAGATTTCTAAACAGAAAACCATTAGCACCGGCACTAAGAAGATCAACAATTAACAAATGAGACACCATGAAACTGAAAATCTTCTATACGGCAAAGGACACCATAATTCATTGTCCTACAGAACTGGAAAAGATTTTTACCAGCTATGCATCTGATTGGTAGAGGGCTAAAATCCAAAATAAAGGACTCAAGAAACTAGATATTAAGAAAACAACCCAAATAAAAAATGGGCATACAGATCTAAACAGAATTCTCAAAAGGGAAATGTAAATGCCTGAGAAACACGTGAAGAAATGTTCAGCATCCTTAGCCAATGGGAAACTGCAAAATAGAAGTACTTTCAGATTTCATCTTGGCTACAAACAATAACACAAGTGAGAGTTCACTAACACAGCAAGGATATTGGATAAGGGGAACACTCATCCATTGCTGGTGGCAGTGAAAACGTATACAGCCACTATAGAAGTTAGTATTGCAGTTCCTCACAAAGATGAGAGTTGAAATTGCTTGAAGATCCAGTTATCTAACTCTTGGGCATATACCCAAAGGATCTTTTCTCCTACCACAGACCCACTTGGTCAACCAATTCATTTCTACTCTATAGTAGTCAGAAATTTGAAACCTCCCCAAATGTCCCTCAACAGAACAATGGAAAAGAAAATGTGGTACATATACACAATAGAGTACTACTCAGCCATCAACAAAACAAAAATGAAATCATGATATTTGCAGGTAAATAGATGGAACTAGAAAAAAATCCTAAGTGAGGTAACACAGTGCCCCAAAACAAATATAGTATGTGTTCACTTCTATGTGGACATTAGCTATTAAGTCAATGAAAAGCAAGCTACAATCCATAGAACCACAGAGGGATAGAGGTATAGGGTAAAGGACTAAGGGCAATAAATAGATTTCATTAGGAGAGGGAAATGAAATAAATATTTATGGATGGACGGCAGAGGAACAAGCAGGGAAGATGTGAAAGGGTTGAGGGAAAGATAGCTACAATTCAGAGCTACGTGAGAGATAGTGTTGAACCCTAATGCAGTAGATTTCTAAAGTATATACATATATGAAAGTGATCTAAAAGAAATCACTAAATAATGGGCAAGACATAGCCCCAAAAGCTCATCTCTTCTCACCCAATGAAACTTCTAGTTCTGAGAATGAGTTACATATAATTGAGTTGTTAACAAAAGGGATCCCATGGGAATTCCTAAATGACCCAGGCTATTACCAAGACAGAAATTACAAGATAATCTCCACAAACTGACAGCAAGCCTCCATTCCTAAAGGCAACACCTACACAAGTCATTGAACATGAAGAAACCTATCTGGTGCCTACCTAAAGCCTTCATGACTATGGGCTAGAGTCTTGGTATAGGAAGGCACTCCACACAGTGCCAAAGGAGAAAATGTAAACATCAACCCAACTACAAATCTTTAATCTCCATATGATGTCCTGTCTGCAACATGTGTTAATGCAATTGTGGCACAAAGCTTGTGGGAGTAATCAACCAATATCTGATTTGAATGAAGGCCTACTCCATGAGCTATAAACCATACCTGAAACTTCTTTTGTGACCAAGAATCAGAGATTAGATAGCCCAGAGAACTAGGATAAAGCTAAATACCACTGTTCTTTAAAAAAGAAAAAATTAAGTATCAATAAAATGACTCCTAATGACATTCTGTTACACTCTTAGATCATGATGTGCCTTAGCTAGTCATCATCAGAGAGGCTTCTTCCTGCAGCAGACAGAATCAAACACAGAAACCCACAGCCAGGCATTATGCAGAATGAACAAGCTAGGAACACTTAGTCCTAAATGGGACATCTCTATCTAATCCTTTCCCACAGGGTTCAGGGAACTGCTTGAATGAGGGGAGAAGAGTGTAAGAGCCAGAGGGAATGGGGGACACCAGGAAAATGGGGCCTTCTGAATCAACAAAGCAAGATGCATATGACCTTACAAAGACTGGAGCAGCAGGCACAGGGCCTATGCGGGTCTGCACTGCGACTTTTGCATATATATTACGGCTTCCAGTTCAGTGTTTTTATGAGATCCTTGAGTGTGCAAAGGACTGGGTCTCTGACACTTGTGCCTGCTCTTGGGACACTTTCCCCCATGCCGAATTGCCTTGTCTAAGTTTGATATGATGGGTTTTGCTTCATCTTATTATATTTTATTTTGTCTTGCTCAGTTGTGATCTCTTAGAAGCCTGTTCTTTTCTAATGAGGGACAGGAAGGGGGTAGATCCCAAGGGCAGGGGACGTGGGGAGGACTGAGTGGAGTAGAGGGAGGGGAAACTAAAACCAGTGTGAGAAAATAATCTCTTTTAATAAAAGGAAAAATGAAAGAATAATAAATAAATACTAAAGCACCATGAGGAATTAATTACTCCATTCACCTGGAAAATAATTCCCATTTGAGTGTTTTTGCTCCATTGAGAACAAATAAGCAAAGATAGGATGAACCAGAGAACTCCTCAGGACTACCTGCCACCAAGAAAACGACTTCCACCAGCTTTTAGACTCCTTTGAAGCAAGCTCCCAGGAGCTGGGAAACCAAACAGCGGGAAAATCTACTATGTATAAAGCTGAACTGTTTACATATACTGTTACTTAACATTGAGAACAGATCCACTGCACATAGGATGCGTTCCTGAAAACATTTGACTTACTTGCTTTTCCCTTTGTATACTGTTGCATAAGATCCTTCCCCTAGTTTTTCCAATTTCTCGTAGGAGTCAGCTTTTCCAAACTTCGGACTTGTTGGCTAAACATGAAACAGAGAGAAAACAAAACATACTGTGTCAATGTAACAATTCACCAACACTGGATAAATAACTTTTTCAATGTAAGAGTATTTTAAAAACAACGCAATTAATAGTCATAGTATAAATTCCAAACATACAAACAAACACATGTAGAATTAAATTTACCCATAACTGATATTTGACTATATAGCCTTCCCCCAGGCCTGTCTTCCTGGAAATTGCTTTTTCATATAGATGTCATCACATTCAATATACATGTTTTATGATCTGTGTTCACTCATTCAGTATGTTATGAGCATTTTCCATATTATGACATAATCTAAATTAGAGATCAATAAACTACACATGCAGGTCAAACGCAGTGTAGCTCATGTTTGCATCCTATGGAAACAGAATAACTGTTGCCTTCCTTGTCACAGTAGTTGGGGAGGGACCAAATGAAGAAAAATTTATGACATGTACAAACATAACATTGTATAATCCACAAAGTTTTATTAGAATGGCCATCTTATCAACGGCTTCCTAGTTATAACAAAGCTGTAGTTGCAACAGAAATTATACAAATGATAAAACTCAGAGCACAATGTTACTCTTATAATAAAGCATGACTGTATATCTAGTCTTAAAAACATATTTAAACAGTAAATCAAATAGATAAGGATACATCATTCAGAGACAACGGATCATCCTAATCTTGCATTCTAATAGGTTAGAACTGACAAATGAGATTACACAAAATTGATGAACTTTTGCCTTACAAAGGCAACAAGCATCAGAATAAGAGGCAGTGAACAAAATGGGGGGAAATCTTTGCCAACTGTACCTGTGAGAGAGGATTAACATAGACAATAAAGAAAGACCTCAAAAATGAAACATGAAAAATCATCTAATCAATAAATAGTTATATAAATAGAACTGTTTTCAAACGTAGAAATACAAATGGCCAATAAATATTTAGAAACTGTTCAACATCCTTAGCTTTCAGGAAAAGCAAATTAAAACAACGCTGAGATGCTGTCTCACCCCAGTGAGAATGGCTAACACATAAAAGACAAAAAATGCTGACAAGAGTATGAGCCGAAGAGACCTTACAACATTGCTGGTGGGGGTGTAACCTAGTGACCTTACCGTGGAAGTGATTGACTCACAATACATATCTGCAACCCACCTACATCACGATCAACAGATTCACTTGATAAAAATCTGGTTAAAGAACACAATGAAATGTAACCAGTCACAAAGAAGCTGCAAACCATAGCATCTTCAGAAAAACTGATAGAGATTGTCATTAATATGATTCTTTAAATAATATGTAAATAACAATGGTAACATAAGCGATACAAGTCAGACTCAAAAATACAAGAACCATGGTTTGTCTCATATATGGACACAAACATTCATGTCTGCATGTGCACGCATGCATGCGTGCATGCGTGCTTGTGTGTATGTAAACCCATTCATAAAACATATATGGTATCATGAACGTTGAAGAGAGACTATGATGAGAGAGGAAGGGGCTAAATTGAGGGAGACAAACGGAAGGAAAAATACTATATTGCATATTTTTCCTCATATGCAGAATCTAGATTTGGTTACCCACACACCCAGGAAAGCAGAGGGGAGACTACACACAGAGAAATTTGTCCTTGAGATTACAGGGCAGAGGAGTGGGGAGGTGAAATAAAAAAGAAAGCACAATGATACAAATAATGAAGTGTCACCATGACATCCATTACTTGTATGCCAACTGTAACAATGAATTTAAAATGAAAATAACAAATATGCCCTCTGGTCTCCACTCCAAATGTAACACAGTGACTAAAATTACACTTTTAAAAAACTAACACTTCATGGGCACAAAGAAAGAAACTATCTCATCAAACATTTTGAGCAATCTCGAATGGTATATTGTAATTAGGAATTAAGTTTTCCAGAGAAAAGTCCCAAAATTAATAAGAAAAATAGATTAAAGTAGCAGAAACCTTTAAGTACACATGGGACTGGTCAACACAGGGAGAACACTAAGTATTCCCAAGAAAGGTAAAAGGAGACTTGATGTCATAAAAATCGGAAAGACAGGTGTGAGTGTGGTCTTCAGGCCACAAGTACAAAGCAATAACTCAGTTAGCCAGCATCTATAGAAAGGGCAATGGAGGAAAAATATTCAAAACCCTGGGTTATCAGAAAAACGAAGGTACGCCTATGTTATAACCATGACTTTTTTCTTAATAATTTTATTTAAATTAAAACAAAATGACATCATGGACTTTTGATGCCATCAACAGAAACAACTGACAGAAATAGAATAAGCTGACAGTGATTCTCAAACAAAAACATGAGTACAAATACTAAACCCACAAATCAATTCACACAATCATGAAAAATGAACCCATGAAAGAGAAGCATCAAGTTTCATGGGCAGAGGAACTAAAACTCTGAAACCAGAGGGAACAGTGCAAAGGCAAGGATGACTGTGAAGTTATTGTATGCTCAATACTGAATCAGTATAAGAAAACATTTAATGAGTACTGAGTGGGATAAAACAAATAATTGAATCAGGAATAAACCCAGGTTTAAACAAAATTCTCCCTACAACCTTCAAGGAGAGATAGACTGTGTCTACATAGAAAATTTTAAAAACGAAATGCTAATAGCTTCCAAATAGCAAGCAATATTTTAAAGAGAAGTGATTTGGCTGGGTGTGGTTGACACTAGGAAGTCAGAGATAGACAGACCTCTGTGAGTTCATTGTAAGTTCCAGGACAGCCAGCTAGGGCTATAGAGAGACCCTTTCTCAAACAAGCAAACAAGTAAACAAAAACAAAAATACAAAAACAAACAAACAAGAAAACAAACAAACAGAAGAAGAAACAAAGGCAGTAACTTTGTGTCACTAATACTGCACTGATTAGCTTGCTGACTGAGAGAGATTAATACGCTGCACCTTTTAGCACCTGAGTCAAATATTTAAGGAATTAACTTCCACAGTACTTCAACATAAGGCTTGGCTGGAGTAGGGGAAGAAGAGCAAGAAAGCAAGGAGAAAATCATGTTAAGATTTCTTGAAGTCTTCAGAACAGAGTGTAGACACTAATTACCTCCAAAGTCACAAATTTTAGTATTTTCTTACATCTTCAAAAGAGTTTGCTACATTTTTATAAATAAGATGTATATACCTTAAATAAATAGAGGAATGAAAGGAAAATGGAAGGAAGAAGTAGGGAGTTAAAGAGGGAAGTCAGAGGAGAAATTCCCCACCACAAAACAGCATCCTAAGTAAACTGTCATCATATAAGGAGAAAACTAAGCCCAACCATATCAAAGATTATAACAAGCATAGGTGAACCACCGTTGGCAAATGAAAGTTCCCAGACTTGTGAGGTGTGAGGAATCAACAGCACGCCATCGAGAAGATTCAAAACACAATGAGAGAGTATCTGAAACAAAGGAGGGAAATCCCTCAAACGTTTATTTGTGTGTCTAATGTAGCTGTATAGTCTGTTTGTGTGCACATGAACATTATCAAGACTAGAAATCAACCTCCTGGCAAGTAAGCTAAGCGCTCAACTTGCTTCCTTTACAAAAGCTCATTCTGTTCAATCAGACAAAAGCAGATTTGCTACATGTAATGAAATATTTTGTTGTTTGGTTTTTGTTGAATGTTAGCAAATAGTTCTGTAGAAACTGCTTATCCAAACAAGGAATGAAATTAAATCCCCACTTCTCACCTTGTACAAGACTCGATTGAAAACACATCAAAAACTTTCATTTGAAAACTGAAATGTTTAAAATGCTAAGGAAAAATACTTCAAGATACAGGCATCTGCAGGAACTTTTTTGAATTGGATGCCAATAACTTGGGAAATAACACCAAAAATTGACAGTTTGAATGACATTAAATTTAAAACACTCTGCACAGCAAAGGAAACAATCAGCAGAATGAACAGACAGCCTGAAGAATGGGAGAAGAACTGTCATCTACTGCAGACACAGAGTTCCAACCTAGAATATGTGAAGGACTGTAAAAATTAATCACCAAAAGGTTGTCAGTTAGTAAACAGAACAAAGAACTGCAGTCCTGATTCCCAGTTATTGTGAATAAAGCTTCCCAAACACATCTGTACAATGCCTCTGTAAGAGGCTATAAATTCCGTAGGATGCAAATGCCCAGGAATGGTATAACTGGGTCACATGACAGTTCTGTTTAGCTTCCATCTCACTTTCCTCCACACCCAGACCAACACACGCTGTATTGGTAGAGTTTCCTTCAGGGCAAGATACAAGGATTTAGTTACATTCTTTACATATTGATGTCCAGTGTTCCCTGCACCATTTGTTGATGAGGTCCATCAACAGATGATTGGATAAGGAAAATAGAGTATACATACAAAATGGAATTCTATTCAGCTATAAACAAAGAACAGAATGATGGAATTGCAGGAAAGTGGGTGAAGCTTGAAAGTTTTATACTGAGGGAAGTGACCAAGGTCCAGAAAGACAGGCACATCACGTTCTCCCCGACGAGTGCATCCCAGCTTCTGCTCCTTAGCTTCACGTGGTAATATGGAGCACCTCCTGAAACCAGAAATCTAGAAAGGAGACACTGGACAGGGGACAGGGAACCTTAGAGCAAAGAGGGCAGTAGCACATTAGCACATAAATGAACGTGGAAAGGGTGGGATACTGGGGACAGAGGGATTCAAACAGGGAGGGATGGGGGAGACAAGAGGGTGCGAGAAGGAAGAATCAAAGCAAGGGAGATATGAGATGCCATAATGAAACCTACTATCCGGTAACCCAATTAAAAAGCATAAAAGATTCAGCAAATATTGTCCAAGACCAGACAGTGCCAGTCTTGGAAATAAGAGGTCACTGAACAAAATCCCTAGTACCACGTGTGGGATGCAGGTTCTTGGCATTCCTCTTGGTTGCCCACAAAAACCTGATGACAAGATCCTACTGCTAAAGACACCACAAGCCCTGGATGCAAAATACAGATGGAAGCTCCCTCCCTCTCTGCTGGGTGGCTTTCAGGAATGCTGGAAAGTACTGGATGATGTTCTCTGGCCTGTTAGGAGAGGAAGAGCATCAGTGATCTTACCCAGGTAGGGACTCTACGGACCATAAATCCAACCTGTCTGACAAGATGTAGCTGTTGGTACAATAGTGGCACAACTCTTGGGGGGGGGGGGGTGTTGGGAGGTAGGTGTTTAACCAACAGCTTCCTGGTTGGATTTGATGTGTACTCCACAGGAGAAAAATCCAGGCCTGATGCTATAAATCCGGTTTTAAAAAATGGTGACTGAAGACGGCTCAGGCTCCAGGAGGGGGAGAAACCTACTGCTCCTAAGCTAAACTTGCATTGACCCAAACCACCTTATAAATATCTATATTTGCACACACCCAACGGTGGCTCTTGTCCTTAATCAGAGAAGCCTCTTTGAAGTGAGTAAAGGTGAATTCTGAGACCCATGACTCCACAAGATACTGAGAACACAGGATGAAAACATGTTTACAGCACCCCTATGGGGTGCTTAAAATGAACCCCTTAAAGGGTTCAAAAATACTGTGGAAGGCAGGGCTGAAAGAATGTAAGATCTGGGAGATAAGGGAAGGATTGCAAAAAGTTGTCTTTCAAGCATGCCAAGGGCATGACAATCATGAATTCAAAATGGCTGTGCCCACTGGCATTTGGTCTAGACAAATCAGATCTACCCAGCAGTCAGCTGTGAATGGAGAATGTGCTCATGGGGTGCTACCACATAGTGATAAATCCTTGTCAATGACAGGTTATGGGAGAAAGGAAGACATGGTATCCGGCTGTACCCACTGATGAGCTTGCCTGTCTCTAAAGTTTCACACCCGGGTTCATAGACGTACAGTTACAGTCTGCCATTGAACACAAAATGAAAAGTAATGAACATATAACAAGAGCTGTGTAGGGAAGGGGTGTGGCTGGCCAAGGTGAGAGGGAAATAGGAGGGAGTAACCAGAGTGTGTGTGTGTGTCTCTGTGTGCGTGTGTGTGTGTGTGTGTGTGTGATTAAAATTGTCCAATACCAAAATTTGAAGAGAGAGAAATGATCAATATATATTTGTAAAGAGGTCTAACATCCTTAGCCATGAGAAAAATGCAAATTAAAATAATTATGGCATTCCATCTCACACCAATCAAAATGACTACTACCAAGGAAAAGGGCATTTAATGCTAGCAAGGATAGAGGTTGTAAATTGGCTTACTACTAGTGAAATCAGAGTGGAGGTTTCTCAAAAACAACTTAGACGTATAACCACTACTTGACCCAGCTATCCCACTACAGTGGAATACATACCCATACCTAGAGCATCCGACATCCTTCTACAGAGACACTAGCACGATGAACATGCTCACTGTTTCTCTACTTTCAATAACAAGAAAATGCAGTAACATAGATATCCAACAGCTGATGAACATAAAGAAACGAGGAACATATATATAATGACACTTTATATACCCCAAAAGAAAGATAAAATGACAGCTCTGGAAATTATTACATTAACAGAGTTGGTCCGATCTCAAAAGACAAAACCACATACTCCCTCCTATGCAGAGCCTAGCTCCTAAGATTTAGATATGTATATATTTACTTGGGTATGAAAGCAGGTGAAGGTCATGAGACTAGAAAGGGGCTGTGAGAGGGGAAAGTGGGTTCTCAGGAAGGGTATGGAGAGGGTAATAGATTCACATGGCATGAAAGCAGATTGGCATAAGGTGTGGCGGAGGGAGAAGAGGAAAATGTCATAATGAAACCAGTGACTTCTTGTTAAATAAGTAAGTAATAAAAGTAAGGATTCAGAACACCTGACAATAAAAAGCCATCCTTTGTTTGCAGAACATCTCAATGTCACCTCAAGGTGTCAGCTTTGTATAATTAACAAGTTTAAAGCAGTTTAACTAAAAATTTCAATGATAGAGGTAGAATGTGGTATTATACATCTATAATACCAGCACCTAGAAGGCAGAGGCAGGCAGACCTCCCTGAGTTCAAAACCACCCTGGTCTACACAGTGAGAAACAGCCTTAATAATAATAATAAATAAAACGATGGTAGAAAGGAAGCGAATTTGTCAATTGGGATGTTGACTTTTTCCAAGTGTATTTAACATGGTTAGTAACTTGAAGTTATGTATCTACTAAAAAAGATGAGTGAGGCAAACTCTGCTTCTTATCTTTAATATTGACATAAAGAGAATTATAGTCTCAGTCTCAATTATTAAACATGCATATTTCTAGATGCTGGCTGAGCATCTTCATGAGCAGAATGAACAATAAAAGCATCATAAACTGCAAGAAGCTCTTAGGATCAGTTACTCAATCTGCACAGAGTTGAACACCATAGTAACCCATTTCTTCAACAAATCATCCAATGAGAAGATTCCACACAGCCACACCAAGCTCCATAGTTACATGTCGCTAAATTTTTAATGAGGTACAGACCCAAAATAGAATTCTTGTCTTCAGAGAGATCAGAAATAACTAGGGCTGTGCAACACTTTCTGCATCATTTACTCTAGTCTAAGTGTAGAAATGGGAGATTCTCCCAGAAAGATGACTTTCCCAAAACTATCTGCTCAGTTTTAATTAAACACATTTTTCCTCAAAGCAAAACTCGTCTCTTTAATCTGCTCCCATTCAGCACACAGTGCAAGAGAAAAAAATAGCAAAATCTGGTAATAACAATATTTTAAGAAAACAGCCTAACTTGTAACAAAGCATTGGTTTTTAGACATGGATTAGTTTGTTAGAGGTGTCCAAATGCTGCAGCCTGATTAGCATCAACAACAGAAACGGTATCTCCCAATTATGAAATACAGCAGATCAAGACAACACAGGCGGGTTCAGTCTCTGTGGAGACCGCTCAGGGTCAGCCATCTCATATGCTTCTCTGCCTGTGTTACCTCTGTAGTGTCCCTCCCTGGGTCATGAGAACACTGGATTAGGAAGCAGCCCATTGACTGTATTTTCACTCAATCACCTCTTCCAATGGGGTCTGCGGTACTGTGGTTTAGAAATTCAACATATAGATTTGGGGAAAACACAATGCAGGCCACAGAAAATCACACAGACTGGTGATAGATGAATATACTTATGAATTTTAATATAGGCAGGATGGAAGTTGCAGAGGAGATCCAAGTTGTTTTTTTTTTCTTTTTAATGAGATTTTGTTTCCATATATGTTCAGTTACACATAACACTGAAGAGCTTTTTACTTTTTTTTTTCTTCAAAAAATATACATAAAAATCCTGTAAGATGGAATGGACATGTGCATGCAGAGCCGCCTGACTAGTCCCGTGTGGGTTCTGTTCTCCCTCGTTCTCATCGCCAGGAAACAGCTTGAGCGTGTCTCACTTCACCATCACCCTCCTGAGCCCAAGTTCAAAATAGAAATTGTCAAACCTATATTAAACTTCAGTATAAAATGATCTTCAATGGAGAAAATATTATGTTCACAGTTCCTCTCCAAATGATTTTAAATCAGAGTGGAAAAATCTTCACATTTGCTTCTGGGTTCCTTTCACAATGACTCTAAGCTGAAGAAAAGGGTCCCCTCTGCTCCTTTCAGGGCTGCCAGTTACTGAGGAAAGTACAAGGACCCCACGAACTAAAGGGAGAATGGAGGCCATTTTTCCTCTTTTGAGAGAGGCACAAATAACTGACTAAACATTGTCATGTTTCACTCTTCGTAACTGCCATGAATATGCAATTGCATTCAAATAAGACATTGACACACACATACAAAAAAAAAACTGTACAGAGAAAATTTTTAAAATATTAAAGTTTTCATGTTATAAAATAAATTCCCCATTTTATTCACAAGAAAGAAAATCAAGCAAAAGAAAATACTAATGGCACGTAGGTTTATATTTCTAACTAAATGGATTTGGATGTATTAACCACTGTGGCTAAAGTACATTCTATTAACACTGCAATGGCAGAAAGTTAATACTTTGCCACATTTTACAGTAAAGCAATCAGTTATTCGCCCTGTGGAACTGATACGTAGACATTGTGGAAATACCCTATAATTTGCAGATCAATCATACAAGCTTCATAAGATGAATCAAAGGTATGTGATTTCTTTTCTAAAAACAGTTCTGGTCTATGAAAGAATGGTTCTTTGGAACAGGGCATGTATGAGACAGTCTGAGCTTTAAGGATTAGAGTCTCACAAGAGAGTCTCCTATTTTAAGCATGGAAAAGTAATCTGTATGCAATTACCATGTATATAAATAAGGAATACAAATGCCAAGTGTTTAAAGAGGCCAAAGTCAAACCCCTCCTATCAAATGAAGAAGACCAAGAAAACTCTATAAGGAGGGGGTGCTATTTTTAAATTAAAGCATCAGGCATTTCATTTGCCTTTCTTCATCTAACTTTATTATTTTGTCCTGTTTAAATGAAGACACTAGATCAAACCAAGATGCAGTTGCCCTGAGCATTAGCTTTGGCTCTGGGACCTCAGGTGCACGAATGGGCAGAAACAGCCTTCTGGGACAACTGTTTCTTCTTATCACTTCTCTACTTAGAGTGCACTCTTGAACGCACCATGGTGACGTGGAAATACAGATGGCTAATGTGCAATTGCTAACAGACACTCCATGGAGACATAGAATTTAATGAGATAATGTTAATACATTTTTCAAAAACAGAATAGCAGTACAAAGGACTGTCAATTGTCTGGCTCACTGGAGGGGAACATTGGTCTGGGTAATGGAAAGTGTGGGGACTGCAGCTGAACAGTGCTGGCCACGCTGCCACTCAGGAGGCAGGACCTTAGCGGCTCCACTTCATTTCTCAATAGAGGTAACACATACCAAAAATACTAAAGGTTTGCTTGTCAGTCTTTATTATCTAAATTTAATCCTGATAGACACATTGGGAGATTGATTCTATTATCTATTCCATTTGGATATGAAGAATGTAAGGCTGGAGAAATAACAAAACTTATCAAGGATTCTGTAGCTACTGGCAGAACCAAAATTAAAGTAATGGATGAGGAATGAAAATCTCTTTCCTTTATTACAACTAACCTGGTAAGATAGTTCCATGGATTAAATTTTCACCCAAATGGGGAAAATATTAATTGTGCTCCGCTCTGTGTTAGGCTGACCTCTCATTGCTAGAAGTAGGGGTGGTTGTCTAAACTGCATCATTATAAAACGCATGAGTAGCCCTTAATGTGCATGTGCATTGCAATGATACAGCCATAGTTCCATACTGACTTGACTGAAGACTAATGCTCCTTCTCAGTAAGAATGAGAGGCTGTTTGCCTGAGGCTGTGGAGAACCCCTGTGTCATCAGTGTTTCATACCTCCTGACAAAGTATCTAAGATTCACAACTCAGAAGAGAAAAGCTTTACTTGGATTCGTGGCTTTGGTCCATGGTCACCTGATCTTTTTGGCCTGTGATGGCTCAGTTCCAAATGAGAGCAGCACATATCAGAAGGTCTCTTTTTCTCAGCAGGTAGAATCGGGGGCAGAAGAAAGGAGAGGGGAAGGGAGAAAGGAAGGGAAGGGAAAGAGGGAAAGAAGAGAAAGAAAAGTGGAAGACGAGAGAAATGGGAAGCAAGTTGGGTAGTCCAAACAATATCCCTGGAAGGTCACATGACTCAGTTTCCCTTGTCTAGGTCCTACCTCATGAGGCATGGGTAATGAACAGGTCTTCAATGCACAGCCTTGGTTAGGAAGCCATGTAAGATCAGATACCACCACTGACTGCAAGAACTGTTGCAGTACTCTGTGTGCTGCACGGTATTAGAGTCGGGGAGGGAAGGGGTCAATCAGAATTCTGTGACCTCATACCAAATACTTAGATCCACACTTGCTGCCAATCATTTTGTTTTTTCCTCAAACCCCTAAACAGGCTCTTATCTCTCAGTAGTTTTACTACATCACTAAGGGAATTCACAGCTAACAGACAACTAAATGGCAAAGCTGATCTAAATGCTGGACAAAGGTATGGAGCCAAATACCAGACATGGAAACAAGATGACAAGGAGGTTTGGTTCTGTGTGAATGCCAAGAGGACACTACCCCAGAATGAGTCTGTGAGGACTCTCATTGCAAACCCATACCTTCCTCCTCTCTCTCAGAGTTGGCACTACCTATCAAGGCAGGAAGATTTTCATGGCATGGAAAGATATATATCTGCATGCACAGTTTGTAGAATATATGGAGAAACTCCACCTAAATTGAGTTCAGCCTCAGCAGATGTCAGCCTAAATTAATAAAATACCTTCTGACCACCTCAGCTACCAAGACAGTCTACCTATGAGACTCTCGACAGCTACAGTTCATAAGAGTACTGATAGGCTAGGCAGAAAGTGACAGCAAAGGCTAGCGAATGCTCATGGTATCTGTAATAGCATTAAAAATGACTGCTAGTGGAGAAAATAGGCACTACACAAAATGTAGGAAACAGACTATGAAGTACCTTTTAAAAATATGTTATGAGGCCAGCCTGGTCTACAGAGTGAGTTCCAGGACAGCCAGGGCTACACAGAGAAACCCTGTCTTGAAAAACAAAACAAACAAACAAAAACAACAACAACAAAAAACTGTTATAACTTTATATTCTTTATACTATGCCTGAATTTTAACATGCCATGGTCTGGGGGGGGACTACAAGTATAGACTAGCATAATAACTACTGATATCATGGTAGTCTTTTTTTGTTTGTTTGTTTGTTTTGTTTTTCGAGACAGGGTTTCTCTGTATAGTCCTAGCTGTCCTGGAACTCACTCTGACAAACTGTAGCTTGAATAAACACACACACACACACACACACACACACACACGCACATGAAATGAAATGTGATTAAGGTTTGCAGTGATTTTAGTTTCTGGTTTTTTGTGTGTGTTGTGCTTTGCTATTGTGCACTACTAGATATTGAACACGGGGCTTTACCCATGATGGACAAGTTTTCTGCCCCTGAGTTGTAGCCTCGTTCAGTTTGGGGCGTTTTAAAGCAATTTCTACTGTTTTAAATACTACATGTAAGAAACAATCATTTCCTCTTCATAACAGGAGGTGTATGGCCACACTTCAAGCTGTGCTTTCTTCTGAACTCTACTCTTAGAGACAATTCAAACTAACCAGTGTTTTGAAATATCGACGACGAGACGAAGGTACAATTGAGCACTGCTGTATCAGGGCGGGACGAAGGTACAATTGAGCGCTGCTGTATCAGGGCAAAGGGCACCCTTGCATTTAGCAACCACTGTTATATCATGAAATGCTTCCAAAGATAACAGAAAGCTGTGCCAATGGCTTTCACAGGGCATGATGTCCTCTGGTTGTCACAGGTGTAAAATAATCTTATAAACATCGCTGTGGAGGGTGAAATGCGGTTACTAATCTTGCCTGACACGGACAAATTAAAAAAATGCAATTACAAGTAATAAAAGTTGGACAGCTCATCATTGGACACTCTACTTTGTATATTATGAGCATTATGAGTATTCTGTATTATGAGTAATATAGCATCAAATGCTATATATTAAAGTAAGCTTAAAATGTTAGATACATGTATCCATAGATACAAATATAAGAGAGAAAACTCTCTCTTTGTGTATTCCTTATTAACCCATAAATCACCAGCTATAGCTAATGCCATTCTGTCTGTCACTGCTTCCTGAACCTCCTCATTCCCTTAGACCTATTGAATCTACCCTGTGCAGAATTTACTCCATTACTTTCTATGTATGGTAGGAAAGTGCGCCAACCTGTCATTTTACAGTAGTCCCTAAAGACCTCGTAAATACCCTAAGACTTCACTGCACTCTCCTGGCTCTCCTCCACACACATGAGCCATGGAGTGTTGTGAGCTTATTTGAGATATTGTCCACTGGTTCCGTTTTACTCTACCAGTTTCTGTAATTATATGGTAGGTTTCAAAACCTAGGACATTACCATCTGCCCAAGTTTTATCATATTTGACCTTTTAAGGTATGTTCAAGTAACTTGCAATAACAAAAACATTCATAAGGAGAGGGAAATACCAAGTACATCAGACAGGTGGGCCCAGTTTGTCTTGATAAGGAACTATTTCCTTATTGACACTTATAAATGAATATTCAAAGCACACAGGATATGTTTACATTATGATGCATGCATTGACATCTAAAACTACATGGCTCCCAGTAGCAATAAGCACTTGCAGCAATCAGATCTTGTTTCCTAAGTATCATTCTCCAGTGGTGGTGTGGGTACTCTCCCCCTCTGGTAGTAAAGAGAGCTGGCCCAGAGGGCATAAGAGCTGACCCTGCCTCCTGCTGATGGTAGCACTGGGTGGCCTAGCCAGAGCAGTGCTGGATAGGTGTAGCATCCTGGTGGTGCAGAGAAGGGAGAGTTGGCGGGCTAAGCAGCTCTGCTACCTAGGCCCAGATCCAGGCCTCTGAGTTGTCTTACCCTAATTCATTTATCTGTGAATGGTTGGGGCATGTGAAAAGACCAGTCCTGCTTCCCAATGCTGCAGATTCTCCGTGACACAGGACAACAACAACGGGGTGACTGGGAAGTGTCCCAATGAAGACCCAATATAGATGGTGTCACAAAAAGCCAGATATCTTGAACCAGACCAATGACTCAACTGCAATAGACATTTGCAAGAGAATGTGTGTGGACAGAGTGGTATACTATGGGACACACTGTGACACACTACAGCTTCCATGGTGAGATGTTTTCTATGCGTTGTTTTGGTGGTGGTGGTTGTTCTTTTGTTTGTGTGGGGTTTTTGGAGGGGGGGTTGAAAGGGAGAGGGCCAGATATGAGGGGGACAGGAGATGGGTGGGACTGGGGTGCATGATGTAAAACTCACAAAGAACCAATAAAAAGTTAAAAATAATAATAAACATTTCTAAAAGCTTGTTGCACTTACAGGAACAATTACAACAACAACGGAGAATTAGGCCGGCTCACTGTAGCTAGGAATCCCAAATAACATACAGAATAGATGGTCATTGATTTGAACTCAGACCATTCTTTTTAGTATAAGATTGCCTCATTACCATATCTAGTATGATAATTTCTGCAAACCAATCATAGGTTGACACATGATAACAGGATAACTACATAGTAACTATATAAGATTCTCAACATGGTAGGATCTTGATTGCTCTCAACAAGTCTCAATTTCTTTTACATGCTACTAAAATGAAGCTTCTCTGAGAGGTTAATGGTAGAGCTGTGACCCAAGAAAACCCTACTTTGTAGTTACACAAAAAGATGGCAGGAAAGGATTTGGGAGGAACACACCCACGTTTCAGAAGTGTCATAACCGTATTTGTTTACTTTAGCTTTATTAACACTGGCGCTGTTTGGTAGCACAGAGCTTAATGGACCTGAAGCACAGGTACTACTGAAGCCTCTCGGGGGCTTTGCTGGTTTTGCTACTGAAAACTTTGAACTCGATGTTTTTGTTGTTTTGTTTTGTTTTGTTTTCCCAAAAGACATGTGTTCTTAGCAAGATAACAGAACCCAAGTGCCCTTAACATTTACCTCTCGGTTTTAAAAATCTTTAGGCATCCATGTCAAAAGATGATTAAGTTTCAGTTAAATCTGAAAATTATTCCATTTCAAAAGATCACAGGGTATTTTTACAATGCTAAGTCCCAGCCAGCCTTGGAGGTATAGGCTCTGATTGCAATTTTATAAGGGAAAAGCAGCAAGCAACTTGAAATTGAATGCCTCTTCCATAAAGGGAATGTTGAAAATGCCACACCCCAGTGGAACAGACAGAGGTGACACCTGTAGAGGGCAATGAGCTCATCTGTTTGTCATCCTGATGAGTGAGATTAGTGCCAGGCCACATCGCCAGAGCCTTTAGATTAGGATTTCCTAAAAATGAAGGACTTTCCTTTGAGGATCAGTGCCTTTCTATTAAATTCCAAACTATTTCCAATGGAAACACACCATGAGACTCTGGTGAACAACGTTCATTCTTGAAGTGAAATGCTTTGTGAGTCCATTGATTTAAAAACGTCTCACAAGCACAGAAAAATCCTAAAACATCTGTAAGAGGCTGTAGTCAGGAGATTTTAATGATAAATTCGTCTAACTCCAAAACAACCTTTTTCTTTTTTCTTTTTTCTTTTAAGAAAAAATGGGTGTTTTGTAAAAATAAGTTAAAATAGTTCCTTCATTTGCTTGCTGGGTACTCTTAACTCAAGAGTCTGCTTACAGCTATCTCTCTTCCAAAGCATTCAACCTTCCTGGGAGAGAGTGCATAAAACCTCACCGTGAACACCACCTGCAGTCTTCCGCTCAATGTGCAGCCCTGATCAAGGCTAGTCCTTCTGTTTACTCCCTGATAAATGGAAGGGAAAAGGCTCTACTTACCGAGCTGGGACTGGAGTGCCGCCTAACTTTAGGTGACTCTTTGCCAGCAGAGGAGGATTTAAAGTTAATGCAAGCATTGTTCTCAGAATGTACCCTTTTGACTTGATTGGCTGGTTTCTCAAATGGGTCAAAGGTGCTCTGTGTCCTCTGAACCCTGACTTTTTTATCTTCAGGAATTGTGTCCAGGTGCTTGATCACTGAATCCATTCCCTGGCAGTTCCGTGTAGACATCTTTGTGACACATATCTGGAAAATAAAAGAAATGAATTCAGGACTCTTCACTGAAACATCACTATCAATAAACAGACTATTTTTTTTATTCCAATGTTCATTTCAATTTCAAAAAATACAAAGAAAAAAAAAAAAAGTCCACTATATTATTCTGCATAAACTCACTGGCTCACCACTTACTTACATTTTAAAAAAGAAAAAGGTACCTATCTAAAACCAACAAAGGAAAACATAGCACAGGCCACATATCCTAAGAGGCTCTTGACTCTGTCTCAGATTCTATCATCTGACTGCAAGTGGATATTTCTAAATCATCAAAAGAGTGGATAACATGACTTCATAAATAACAACAACACAAAACAAACAAACACCACCACCACCAAAAACCCACCCATAGTTGGCCTGGATCAGAGGGGCACCTACTGAGGACCACAGGAGTTGACAGAAGCTGCAGAAGCTAATGGATGAGAGGTGTTACTTTGTCTAAAAGGTTTACATCTGAAGACAGGTTGGAAATCTGCGCCATCTCGACTTCATGTCCAAATTGGAATGAAAAAGTAGTTAGGTAATAAATAGTGAGGGTGGTTCTGGGTTTTCTTTTGATCGCCACAGCTAACAAATTATACTATCGGTGGAAGAGCCAGGTGACACTCAGTTGAAGGTTGATTACCTTGAAGCACTGGGCCCATTTCCCTCCCAACAGCCAGCGTCCCTCGCTCAGTACTCAGCCTGCTCCTTCACACAGTTTACTTTAGTCCTTGGGGTTTTGTCCCCATTTATCACGTTGTATTACAACTCTTTCATGTTCCCTATCCTCTAGAAATTCTGGAGTTTGCTTGCAACCTCTAGCTTTCATCACACTTTTGAACTTAGGAGTCCCTAAGACCTTGGTGGTCTTCACCTGAACTTAATTGTAAGGTGGCAGAAGCATTAGTAGGCAGGGCCCAGCAGAAGGAAGTTAGGCCCTTGGTTTTGTGCATTTCCTTAACTTCTAGATTCTAGAACATCCTCTCCACAGGCTTCTTTCTCTCCATCTCTCTCTCACCCTCTCTGCTTCTCTCTCTAGCTTGCCCTTACTCTCACTAGGATTCACAGAAACTATAACATGAGCAGCTGTGTTCTACTCTACACCTTGACAGCAGTGTTCTGCTTCACCTCAGGCTCCTAAGGTCAAGCTGAAGTTAGGAGAGTTATGGTGGACACAGAGGAATCTCTCCTGGTTTCAGGGAGCCTCAGAATTGTGTCACAGCCACAAAAAACCCACACACTAAGTTCACAATTCTCTCTAAAGAAACTATTATCTTGAATAAAATTGCTTTCACAGATTTCCCTTAAGAAAAGAATTTCTGCATCGCTAAATGCTATCAAGTGAGGAAAACTGGAAAACATTTAATAAAAGCTCATAAAGTTAAAGATCAACTTTTGGTATAGCAAACATGTTGACTCCATTCGAAGAGCAAAGGCACCACATACATGCTTGGTGCCCACAAAACCTAGAAGATGCCATTGGAGCCCCTGAAACTGGAGCTACAAACACTTGTAAACTGCCAAGTGGATGCTGAGAACAGAGCACAGGTCCTCTGCAAGAGCAGCAAGTGTTCCTGCCTGCTGAGTCTTCTCTCCGGCATCTAAGATTCAACAATTCTTTACCTAAGTTCTTGAAAGTAAGGACCATACTAAGTTATTGCATCCTTCTCCCATAAGGCCTTGCTCAGTCTTCTTGCAATATATCATATACAAAATGATTCACCCAAGTAATTAATCATCATATGCTTGATACCAAAGAACAGAGGCTCTAAGACATTCATTCAAAAGCTACTATTTCAAAAACACAATCTGACACCAAAATAATAATACATAGGTTCAAGAACAGCTATTACCAAGCTGATATTCTTTAGATGAAGCTCAGGTGGATTCTAAAACAACTCTTAGTATCTCCTGCCTTTGAATGGCTCCCTATTCCGTGCAATTATGAAGTGATAACATATAATTATATTGTTCTATACGTAAACATTAGATTACCTGATAGGATAAACAAAACTAAGAGATCCCTCCAAAACCAAGAAAAACAAGTCAGTAAGGTGTCGCTGACTAGTCTGAAAGACACCAATGATGACCCTGAGGACTATAGGACAATAAGGTGTGACATGGCCTCTGCCTGACAACCATCAGAAAAATGGGGGCCACACAACTGCACACACAGAAAAAGAACCTCTGTGGACAAGTTAGAGGACCTTGAGCTCCTGGTGAGAACCACCAACTTGATTTCAGCCTGAAAGATCTAGGCCGGCAACGAAACCCTATGACACACTAAAATGTTCAGTCTCTTGAAACTGAAACAATAAACCTTTGCGGTACTGCATTACCTGAGAGTAGAAACCTAATATGCACATTTTACTGAACCAGCTTGAAGCACTCTGATACCTGAACAGGATTTACAAAAAACAAAGACGGAAAACCCACCACCAGCAGCACCACCACCACCACCACCAACAACAACAACAATAAATACATCAATGTATGTATCACTAACAAATCCAGGACAAAATAAGCAACGATGGTCATGACTGCTGAGAATAACTACGTACTGAGTACCATCCACCACAACTTCATAACATCATGAGTACTCTAAAACTTATGAACAAGTTTCTCCACATAATTAAGCTTCTGTACAATTTTGCTGGTCTGCAGTACAGCCAGGCTGCCATAAATCATACCAGAATCAACACCTTCTTTGTGCATGAGTCTTCATTAAGGAAAGAAATCTATACTGAGTTTTCCACATAAGGCAACATAAACTCTTCTAGAAGGGTGTCATGTGTCCAGTATTAAGAACACATGACATAGATGCAATCTGCCTATCTCTGTTAACGGGGACCGCAACAGAAAGTCGAGTTCAGGTCTTCCTGAAACACCTGGGGTCAGTTCTGCTACCCTGCCACACCTATCTGACAGTTCTCCTGGAGACCCTGAATTTTTAAAAAAAACTCTGGTTCAGAAAAGGATCCAGCAAGGTGAAATAAGAACAATATTCATTCCTTGATAGAAGCGGTAATTTCTAGCCACTCTTAGCATAACTTCATTGAGTGAATAATGTAGAACCTAGCAGTTGGAGAGGGCCCCAGCAGACAAATTACATGCAGATGCTACTCTTCCTCAACCACATCTTCCAGTGAATCTCTCTGTAACCTGTTAGCGAGTACCTAACAAAGGAGATTTCTCTAGCCAATAAACAGGAACCCATTCATCCATCTCCGACTTTCATATTCGTCCCCATTGGATGCCTGGATTCTGGCTGATGTTCAGCCTCCCACTGGGGGGAAAAAATAGATTCCAGCTCACAGGACATAAGGGTTCAGGGCAGGTTGGAGAAAAGAATCAAAGAAAAAGAAATGGAGGCTAGGAAACCTTTAGCTATTGACTAGAAAGCTAGGATCTTTTTTAAAATATCAGGAAAAATGTTAGCAAGAGAACTGGTCTAACAGAGTTCCCACTGACAAAACTGTGGTTGCTTATTCAACCATCAAAAAGAAACATAATAATGTGTTTAAATCGAATGAGCTACTAAAAAAAAGAATGAGTTATATATGATTCCAAATAATAAAAGCTACTAAAGGAAGAATAGCAATTACAATAGAAAAAAAAAAATAAATGAAATTCAATATACCTGGTCTTAACACAGAGAATGTTGAACAGCCCAATAGGCTAGACCAAGTAGGAAGCTCACTGAAGACATGGATGCCTGCTCAGGGCCTGGGGTAGGGGTGAGGACTGCTAAGTGGTACCCATATAGAAACAAGAACAACCTGGTCAGCTCCAGGGCTAACCAGGCTGGGATAATACAACAGCAGTACGCTGAAGGGTAGGTAATGTTCGCCAAATGACATATTACAAAATGCACATCTGCTGGGCAGACAACAGACTGCAAGAAGAAATGCCCATTGGCAGAGGGAAGTTTTTAAAATGATTTAACTTTTAACAGCATATATGAAGTAACCCCTTAAAGAGGAAAGTCAGTTTGACTGGCATCCCATGACTCAAGTCTGAGTCACTAATTTAGACAAGGCAACCAAGACATCAAAGGATCAACAACTTAGATTCTCTAACCCATGCTACTGTGTGACTGTAAAGATAACATAAAACCAAGAACCAATAAATAAGAATTATTATTAAGTTTCCTGGGGAGGCAAGGTACGTTTAATGCTTAGGAAAGCTTTAAAAAAATAAAATTAATCCAACCTATAATGCTGGTGCCTTAGAACAGGGCACACAGAGATGCAGAAATATAACTTGCAGCAATCATGTTGTTTATTTAGAGTACATGAAATATGTTAGAATCATGGAAATTAGTATGTGAAAGTAGGGCAATTTGACTAAGTCAGTAATCAGAGATTAAATACTGAGAAAGGAAATTAAATTTAAATATATAAAAACTTATATGTAAGGGTGTGTGAGTGTGGGAGAGAGACACAGTCAGAGCACATGCACAGGACAGTGTCTAGGTGCGTGGGTACCAGCAGAGGCCAGCAGAGGGTGTCGGACAGCTCAGAGCTAGTTTCAGGCGGTTCTGAATCTAACATGGGTGCTGGAAGACAAATGCTGGGTCCTATGCAAGAGCAATATGAACCATTGGGCCATTTCTCCATCCCCAAATTAATTTTAACTGATTTTATTAGCTATACATATTTTTAAGAATATGAACATTAGGTCATGCACGAACAGTACAGGCTAAAACTGCTTCAAGCACAGGACACTTAGAGCATTCCATAGATCATCAGTTTCTACCAAATGTTGCATAGACTTTGTCAGTTGTCTTAGGATGAAAAGCCTTTTGCTCAAGCCAAGCCACAACTGTGCCAACCCTCTCCCCAGAGGCCCTTTGCTGATTGAATCCCAGACACCTAAACCAAGCTTTGTTACACATCCCATCATTGACTGATATACTTTGTATATTTATACTACAAAGATTCTTCTTAATTAACGATCTCAATAATGTACCTCTTCTATAGTGTGATGGCTTGGTCTTATATTCATTTTACAGATCTCAAAACCAGTTTGTCTTCGACAGTCCTCTTGAAGAATCTAGTAGATTTTTGCTGACAAACTCATGAAGCACAAGAAGCTTCTGTAGTTTAAAAGTGGTCTTCTCAAATCATGGTGCCAGGAAGAAAATATCTTGGGCACATGTGCCCAAGGCCAATCACAGTAAACGGACACACTACCACCGAATGTGAAAGCCAGGCGTGCCACCACTAATGGGAATTAAGGGGATATTTCCCCAGCTGTGTTTTTCACACTTCATTTAAAAACAGAAGTGACAAGAATTACATAAGCAGGGCTGCCTTGCGGTGCTTGAAAACACTTAAAAAGAGAATAAATCATCACAAATATCAGAATAAACTGTTTTTTCTTCCATTGAAGTCAACAGAACTTAAAATGTTGATGTAGGTGAGAGATGAAAACACAGAAACAGATTCATTTGAATAAGTCTGGCCCACTTATCTGTTTATTTGCTCTTTGAGACTTTCATATAGTATATTTTATAAAATTCTTCTTCACCCTTCAGCTCCTCTCAGCTCCTCCCTGCTTCCCTTACTACCAACTTCATGTTCCTTCTCTAACACAATAAAAACAAAAACAAAAAGCAAAAAGAAGTCACTAAAAAGCCAGCATCCAATTTCTGTTGGTTAACTACTCCTGAGCATGACATGTGGTTGATACACCCAACATCACTCCATTGAAGAAAACTGATTTTCCTTATCCTAGCAGCTATATTTTGCAAATGGCTTCTTGGTTCAAATGGGACGTCCCCTCCTTCATGTTGGGATTTTGTCTGGCTTGAGCTTGTGAAGGTCTTGTGCATGCTGTCACAGTCTCTGTGTGTTCACATGTGCATTTGCTCTGTTGGGTCTAGAAAAGACTGTTTCCTTTAAAATCATTTATCACTGCCAGGCAGTGGTGGCGCACGCCTTTAATCCCAGCACTTGGGAGGCAGAGACAGGCGGATTTCTGAGTCCGAGGCCAGCCTGGTCTACAGAGTGAGTTCCAGGACAGCCAGGGCTATACAGAGAAACTCTGTCTCAAAACAACAACAACAACAAAAAATCATTTATCACCTCTGGCTCTACAATCTTTCCACTGTCACCCTTCTACTTAGATCCCTGAGCTTTGAAGGGAAGACTGTGATAGAGACATCCCATTCATGGCTGAATGCTCCACAGTCTCTCATGTTCTGCACATGATCCAGATGTGTTGCTGTCTACTATAAGAAGAAGCTTCTTTGATGAGGGCTAGGCGATGCATTGTTTCATGGGTATCATTGGAAGTAGTTTTATTGCTATGTTAATTTAGCAGAATTAATAGTAGGTCTTCACTGGGTCTGGATCCATGAATTGTTTAGTTTCTGGATCTTGAACTCATTAATATCAGATATAGTTCTATCTTATGGAGTTGACCCATCCATCTTTAACAGAACTTTGCTAATTTGTTGGTAGGCCCTAACTTGGTTTAAGAAAAGAAGATAATTTTAAAGAAAGGAAGGAAGGAAGGAAGGAAGGAAGGAAGGAAGGAAGGAAGGAAGGAAAAATAATAAAAGTCAGATAATTCAAACGGCATTGGAGGTTTCAAAGGTCAGAGTTTGACCTATGTGTTTTGCTTGCAGCTATGTAAAACCTAGACAACTGTCTACTGAAGCCTCAGCAATGGATGCGAAAGAGCACAACTTAATTTGGTTAAGCCTGGCATTCATGTACAGTGAATTCACTCAGGTTGAAAACTGTCCCTTTGAATCAGCCATTTCCTGGTGATTCACATGTCTCTAAGATCCCAGAGTGGCCTTCGCTACTTGCTTATCCCACACTCATAGTAGAAGGCGGCTACCAGAAAAGAATGGCTTTTAAAGACCCCAAGTTGACTCATGTCAAATATGCCCCACACATCTAGCAGTGGCTAGGTCATGGTCTTCTGATGCTCATGAAGGGAATGTCTATCACAGGACCAGTACGAATTAGGGTATAAGCACAATGCTGACCATCCCATACATTTGTAGCTATTTCTGTTTTGGTTTTTTTCCGTTGTATGTTACGGTCATGGAAGACTAAGAATTTTCTACTACTCAACCACTACTCACAGAATTACTCCTAATAAAAATCACTTAGTCATTTACAAGTTTTTAATGTAAAAAAAAGTATTCCCTCTCCCCAAAATTGTTTTTTTTTTTTTTTTTTAATTTTTAAAGCAAAAAGGTTCTACCTTTAAGGGGATTTCAGCTAGAAAAACATAGATAGGCACAGAATTATGAAGAATAAAAAGAATTTATGACTCCATTGGAATAATACCCATGATTGCCACCTATGTTATCTTAACCTCCTGGGTTCAAAAGGTCAGCATCCTCTCTCATCGCAGGATGTGGTTTCTCTTCTTTTTTCCAATTAGTGTCTGTTTGCATGTTTGTTTGTCTGTGCAGCTATGTCAATAAAAACGGTTCTATGTACACATGGAACAAAGATAGAGAAAGTGTTAACCGTATGTAGATAAAATGATATGTGTGTGGATGTTTTATTGTTTAGCATCCTTTTTTTGCCAAAATCAACATCTCTATAACAACATTAACTAAGACACATAACTCAGAACAACATACAACAAGCCTCTTAAACATTGTGTGTCTCGGCCTTCTCATTGGTTAAACAGTACGCTGTTGTACTTAGCAGTTACTTTGACCTCTGCTGCCTCCAGCATGAAAATGGTCCCAGGTAGTAACTGGTGAGTGACTTTAACTCTATCAAGCGCCAGACAAATAAAATCACTTCTTTGTGTTTCCTTTCATATGCTTTTTCATATGTTTCCTTTCATATTTAGGATTCAGAAAGTATGAAAGAAATACACACCACAAACATTTAGGTATCTCTAATCTCATGTTTCTATTAACTATGAGATCATAGAATCGTTTCTCAGTGATAGCAGCATGAACATTCTGGCTAAGCAATCAATCATGCAAAGCATGGTGCGGCAACTCACGCTGTAAGACATTTGGGAACCTTAGTTCTATTAAACCATAGTCCTGTCTCTACATCGATGTCATTGCTGCCACCACAAATGCCCTACAAACTACACCACTTTTAGATTGTGCATCAAAGTCTATCCTAAATAACTACTGCTGTCATGTATTTATATAAGCTACAGTAAGCTTGTTTTCCTATATTTGGTTGGAGAAGCAGGAAGTAAGTCTGGCTTTGTTTTTGTTTGGTTATTATTATCTTTCTCATGGGCTAATCATATTTCAGGCCCAAACTGTAAATACTTGAGTATATAAACCATGTTTTCTCTTTCTTTAGTGTTCTAAAAGATAAGGGTATGGCCAGGAAATAAATGCTCTGCCAATATCTACTCAATAATAAGCCTTTGCCTTTAACTAAAAGTAGGCTATCTTAAAAATCACCCTCAGGCACTGCATTAAAGGAGACTCCCTCTGAGTTGAGGTCTTTTCTGGTCAATGGAAATGCTTTCACCAGCTGTTCCTACTCACCCGAGTCCAATATCCATTAAGGTGATCCTGTTTGCAAATGCTATTTTAAATATCCATTCACATTTGTAAATATCAACTGTAGAAAACAATGGGTAAGCACTACCACATTTTCTCACACTTGCACACTCTTACCCTTCCCGCTGGTCCCTTCCTCTTTGCACACAGGCCTGTCTACTCTCGTGTCTCTTTTTCTCCTGAATCGAGGTTCTCCACATGAACGAAGAGGGGGAAAATGTCATACTTGCGGTTCTAAGCCTGATGTATTTCATCTACTATGATGATCCCTACCCATTTTCCTGCAAACAGCATGATTTCATTCTTCTATGTAGCTCCCCAGAAAACATATTCTATGTAGAGCCACATTCTGCTCATCTACTGATGCTGAGCAACAGGCTCCCTCTCTTGACTCTCACAAATAGTAATGCAATAATCATAAATGACCCTGTATCTCTGTGCAATGCTAACTTCAGACTCCCAGAAGTACACACCTAGGGATGCTGTAGCTGGATCCCATGAAGTTCTGGCTTGAGTTTGAGAACGCTCTGTACTGATTTCCATCACGGATGCACTGACCATACTGAAGACTTCTTTTCTCTTTATCCTCACCAGAATTTCTTGTCATTTCGTTTCTTTGGGGTAAGGAAACCTTTATTTCTCTACTGACTTTTTCCCCTGGATCTGACCTAATTTTATTTGATCCCTGCATCGACTAATAGACAAAGCTGAACAGAAATGGACAAAGCTGCATCATGTCATACTGCCTCGGGAACTGCAGTCTTTCTGGGATCTAATGTTTATCAACAAGCTGGACGACTGTTTTATTAATGCTAATAAGAATATGTAGGTGTGCATCAAGCAGTTGAAGTTTTGGTAAATGTTACAATTCTAAGCAGCTTTCTCTACCATAATACTTACTACAGTACTGGCTTTATGTGAAATGTGGTTTGCTTATAGGTCCATATAGGAATATGCATTTACTTATAAAACTCTAGTATCTTCACTTTTTAAATTACAATGATAAATTTAAAGTAAAGCTTAATGATGACTCATGGCAAGGTAAAAGTGGTGTCTCTGTTATTACTTGAGGCCTACACAGGGTCTTTGTCATGTTACTGCCCTTGGGGATTCACACATCATCTAGGATGTCCACTAAATACCTTGCTACAGGCCACCAGAGTCCTGACACATTAGAACCTGAATTTTAACAAGATGTCCTATAGATTCATGACTGAGACACAGTGATCCTGACTATGTATTGATTTATTTTGCTGTTATGGTGGAATAAAAGAGAGAAGTCAACTCCTTCAGAAACACATTTTGTTTCTGTTTCTGCATACCACAGGAGTGACAAGCATATTGCTATCTTTGGGTAACATTTCTGCTCAAATGTTCCCTAAAATATGATGGCAATTTCAGATAATTAGTATTATTTTCATCACTGAAATAAAGTTTGCTAATAATATATAGTCAATGTGTACAAACATCCACTCTTTGAAAACAAAAAGCAACGAGAAAAGGTCAGAATGAATAGTATAGACAGATAATCACAGCATACTTACTGCCTATAGGTTGATGTACCTATGTGCTTCTAGTAAAGAGACATTTGTATGTTCTAGTAAAGGTTCCGACCTTAAAATGATGTCTATTTTTTAATATCATTAACACTTTTCTCATGACAGTTGAACCCACAACTGGGCTTTGCTAACTTCTCAAGGTTTATTTAATATCTTTGGAGGGAAAAAATTTACAAAGAAGTTACTACTATACCTAGAAATAATCATTTTAAAGCCATAGGCATGTACAAAGTTCTGTGTACCTACCCTACAATATGCCATGAGGAGATATCCCCCAATTCTAATCTGATTAAAATACCACCATGGGGCGTGGGGGAGGAAATAGCATTCACATAGGATGACCATATGAATATCCACTGTTGGGAGAAGAAACAGTAGAATTTATACCCCTATTTTCTCCTTGACCACATATCTATAGTCAGAAGGACCAGAAGAGGAGTTTGTGTGAGAATGAGAATCTCACAAGGGAGTGCCTCTGTCCTGATGCTCCACAGAATGAAGACTCTGCCAACCTACGAAATCCCCACTGCTGCAAGCAGGCCGGCCATTCTCAACAGAACTGAAACATTCAGCCATGCAAAGCAGCTCCCAATGCATGGCTAATTAGTTTCTTCATTATGACACTGTTCCCTTAAAGCTTTCAAGAAAAAGTCTATTCCTGCCCAAGAGGACATTTTTTTCCTCTTTCAAAGAATGTACAGGTTTAGACACAGTTCTTCTTTTTTTTTTTAAATTAAGTCTCTGTCTTCAGTCCTGCCTGAGAAAGGGGAAGAGCAGTGTATTTTCAAAAGATCCTCCATTATGCATGAGTGGGAAGCAACCTGGCCAGGGAGACTAGCAGGAGCTTAAAAACTGAGACTGTGTGCCATTTAAGAAGTCCTAAGAGCAAATCAAATGGGCTGGGTCTAAAATCAATGTTCTATCCTAACCAGGATGGCCTTCTGCCCATGCTGGAAGGCTGACTGTTTGCATTTCACATTTTAAGAAAGATCATAAGAGACTCCAGAAGCCGTCATCTGTCAGAAAAGCTGTGCAAAGGTCAATCCTGGGCGCCTTTGGAATCCTGTTGTCTCACTTCTGAGCTTCATGAACCTTCCCTAGCCTGTTTGTACTGAATCAGGCCAGTTCTATCTTCAGGTTTACACCTCTCAGATAGTTCTCTATTTGGTCCTACATGAAAGATAAAGCATCCAGGATGTAAAACATTAAACAATGGAAAATGGGAAAGACTACACTAGTGGAGGTAAGACTAATCCATTAGGACCTGAATTCTTCTCACCTGGTATCTATTCAAACAGCATCTAACAACAAAGATTATACACACTTTAAAAATTCTTCCCTGAAGAAGAAATAAAATGCCCTACTACCATCTTATTCTGAAACACATAAAAATAATAAACACAACTTCCATCACCTGGCCTGGATCAAACATCTTTTGTAATAAAAAAAAATGAATGCTTTATCAGTGCTTGGGTAATAATTTAGCGATCGTGGTCAAGATGTGATGTTGCAGTGTTTAAAATTTGATGTTTACCTTCCAATCTAAAATACAAACCCGACCATAGAATTCTGGAAAATATAGGAGCTCACTGAATAAAAGAGTGGCATCTGAGGCTCTCACTGTTTGCTGAGCATCCTATGTGAGTCACTAACCACACAGAACTCCTGAAGAGAGACACAGAGAACAATGAGCTTTTGGCAGAAAAAAAAATGCAAGTGTCTCTCAAAGCAGAGTTCACAATTGGTCCATCTCCTGGGAAGAGCTAAAATCTCAGCAATAACAGCTATCCTGTAATAATAAAGTCACCCGATTCCATGAAGAGCTGCTCTGTCTGCCCTTCCCACAACAGAGAAGTCAATAGTGACTCCTCACTAATCCAAGGTGAATGGAGCTGAGAGGCAGGATGTAACTATCCTGCTGTATGTATGCCCCCTGAAACAAGCCTGGGGCTTCCACGGGCATTTCTTGGCCAAGGCTTTTTAGCAAGATCTCATTTAGGAGAGGAACTGTATGCAAGTTGAAATGGCTTGTCCATTGGACAGAAGAGAACATCTGCAGACCACACACCATCCCAAAGCCTGGCAGGGGGGAGGGAAGCAGAGAACGGGAGCATGCCGTTACAGCCTCTGTTTTATCTTCTTCAGTAAAGTTCAAAAATGCTCCTGTGTGCCTTGTAATGAAGCAAACTGGGAAAAGGTCTGGGATCTGGTACTAAGGTCATTGGTAGAAAAGACAGACAGACATTACAGGTCCCTAGATGCAGTGACACTGGTAAGGATGATGGCTAGCTATTCTGGAAGTCCTCCAGAACAGTGACTATGCCAACTACCTTTAACCCAGTCTCCAAGTGTCCACCAAGAGCTGCAGGAAGGCACATCATTATCTCAGTTTCATAGGTAATTAAAACAAAACATGCATGAACTGGGCCGCCCGTCCAAGGCCGCGCAGAGAGTAAACACTCGAGCAGAGATTTATTGCAGGACCAGACTACAGAGCAGAAGCTCTTGACCACAGTGCACACATCCCCTAAGTTCCACATCCTTGAAGGAATAAAGGAAAGATTGGCCTCACCTGCAAGCCTGCCCATCCATGCTTTCACCTCTCCTGATACAAAAGAAAAGGAAATCCAAAGCCGCATAGAGCCACTGGCATGTAGTTTTCTGGCCTGACCTTCCTTCTTCCCTTCCACCTCACCACCAAAGTAAACATTCGTTTAATTAATCTAATTCTGAATCTGCCTCCTATACAGAGCCAGGCTATAACAGAGAAATGCAGAAGAGCACAACGCATTAAGAATCATTAAGGACAAGATGCCATGTGTGCTGCCTGCATCTGTAATCCCAGCGCTTGGGGAGCAAAGAGGGGGAGGCCTCAGCTATGTATTGAGTTGAAAAAGTCAGTTTGACATCATGAGATCCTGTCCCAAAGACAACAAGAGGAAGACCAAGGCCACTGAGAAAGGTGGAATGACCCGGATAATAAACACTGCCATGGTGATCTTGCTCCTCTGTGCCTTATCGGCACCGATATAAACCTGCCAGTGATCCAGTACAGAAATTGTCAAATCAGTTGATAGCAAACAGATAGATGGCTGGGTGGGTCTGGGTGGGGCTATAATATGACATCCTAAAAAGGAAGCATCCATTGGAAAAAGCTCTTGGATTTAAAAGGAGCAGTGTATAGGAAAATTCAAGAAAGAAAGAACTTTATTCCTGTCTAATGAAAACCTGTTTTTTGTGGTATCAAGCATATAACCTCTATCTATTCTTCCTGACTAATACAGAGGCTATCTAGGGGTTTCTAGTTGGCTGTCCACTAAAAACAGGATTGGAAGCAGAAGGAAGCCCACAGAGTACAGAGGAAACCACCACCACCACCACCACCACCACCATCATCATCATCGTCATTGTTGTCATCATCTTTGCTTTTAAAGTTACAATGAATAATTCATTGTACAGGAGGTGAAATCTTAATATTAATGACAGAAGTCACAATCCATCTTCACAATGAATATCAGCTGACCATTGCTCTTATGAGCAAATAAATAAGCAGTCCAGGTAATGTGCCCAATCACCAGGGCAGGTAAATAACTCAAATATCAGTGGGCAGTTCCCTTGGTGCATCTTCGGTCCTCCTTCCTGACTGACTGACTGGGGGATATTTTTAGAGGCTCTTAAGTTATCTACTACCATATCCGTATGGGAACTTGTTAGTGACACTCTACACTAAGGAGGAAAACTGCTATCTTTTCCATATTAAAATCAAAGCACACCCTCCAAGGAGTGAAATTCTAGTGTATGGAACAGTATCCGTGAGTGGTGAAGACATGCTAAGTGAGATTAGCCAAATGCTATGTCGTTCGCACTTTACAAGAAAGGCGGTACCTAGCAGAGACCAACTCGTAGGCACAGAAAGTAGACTCAAGGTTATCAGGGGTGAGGGGTAGAGAGAATGTTAGTTATTATTTAATGGCTTGGGATGATGAAGAAGTTCTGGACATGAATGGGGGTAATTACCACAAAACACTAAATATACTTAATAATGCCACTGGACTGTAATTTTAAAAATGGTGGAATTGGTAAATTCTGTGTAATTTAAAAAAAAAAAATCAAAACATATGGTGTCTCTTTCACAATAACCAAAACGGAAAAGCAAAAACTCCCCACAAAATATTTTTTCTTCAAAATAATTTTTTAAAGCCATATTGTAAGTTCCATGAGGACAGAAACCAGATAAACCTGTTCCATTCACCACCGTCACCGAGTAGACTTTCCACAAATATTTGCGTGTAAGTGAATGCCTATGATAAAGAGGCTCTCCTAAGCAGCCATTCCACTATCTAGAAAGTTCCAAATTTACTTCTTGTGAGAGGAGACAAGGGTGCAGATTGCAGGGGGGAAAGGTGACATTACTATACCTAAGCTCCTGCCCCCTCCTCTCTACTGCTGCAAGCATGTCTCCCTGCATCCTGCACACAGCACATAGACACTGAATGCCTGCATGATGAAGACAGAAGTGCGCTTTTAAAATATATGTCGCATCTCGCTCCACTAGCCCCCTTTTTAAACATCACTTTTTGCAGATACACGGTTCCTCCTGTCACAAGATGAAAAAATAAACCTCGCAGCTTACACAAAGTGAAGGTAGACATATAAATAGCTAGAACATAGCACTCTCAGAAAAAGACAGAGCAAACAGCATCATCTCGACAGAATTAGATGAGAAACACCAGTTTATACTCCTCCTTCTTTTTTGGAGAATAATAAATGACTGATCGAAACACAAGAAAATTCCAACTCTCCTTTGAACAAAATCCAAATATTCATTCCTAGAAATCAAAGCCCAGTTTCATGCTTAATTTTTAATAAGTGCAGAGGCTCCTCCAATAAGTCACTTACTGTAAACCCTAAATTCCATCAATGTTTTCTCAATTAGCTTATAAAGCAATGAAAGGCGTTTTTCTTTACTTTGTACCACAAAATCATATAAAAACTATTTTCTGATCAATATGCAAGTTATTGAAAATTTGGTCAACTGATACTCACTCACTACAACATTCACATTTCAAGTTAATTCCTAAGTTCAAACACACAAAGTGAAATATTTTAAAGCAAAAATATCAAAATATCCTTTAAATTCAGCACCCTCATAAAAGGTGGACCCAGACAAATTCACAAGATCATCTAATGTATTAATCTGTTATGTAAACAATATGAAAATATATCCTTCAGCTTCAAACCCCCCCACTACTTAATACCATGCCCCAATAAATTAAACAAATAGATATTCATCCTCTATCAGGGTTTATCTTTCAACCTTGCTTGTCATCTTCTTCCTGAACAGGCAAGCCTCATTTTGGAGTAGCCTGTCTACTACCCCAGTCTTTCATGCATGCAGGGGTTCTCCATCAACGGCTATAATGCTAACAGCCCACTAGTAGAGCTAGCTGGCACTTCAAGCAGAACTGCATGAAGAATTATCACTTCTATGCAAGAAAGCAAAACCACTACAGGTCTAAAGGCTGCTAAATGGCAACACCCTGACCTCTACTCAGCAACACACACTTAAAGGAGGTGCGTTTCGGGGCTCAAGAAGGAGAGGGGGTAAGGTGAGCAGAGAAGCAGCCCCGGATCTCTAAAATAGTAGAGATATCAATTTTACTCAGATCCAACCCAGCTATATTCACAGACATCAGTTTACCCAAAGGAAAAGTGGTCTTCCGTCCTTCAGTTGCTTGACTCAGAGGGCATTCAGCTGAGCACAGCCAGGCAAAACCATATGCAAGATCTCTTTAAGCTATAAAAAAGAAGACTAGTTTCCAAAGAAATCAGACTCGGCTGTGGCAAAGAAGCAGTCATTGAACATTTTCTTCATCTTATCTCTGCTACTGGTGTTTACAAACTCCAGGCAATAGCCTTGGGAGCCTCCGGAGACTTGCTGAGTAACCCCATCAGATCCTTAATTTAAATACCCCGTTATCAATCTCTGATGGTTTTGGCAGTTAAATAGGAGCCAGTGAGTGAAATGCCATGCATAGAAAGAATCCTTTTCAAGTTGTAAATGAGTGAGTCAGGATGCAGACTTGCCGAGATGCTCAAAATTAAAGCCCTTGCTATGATTCCAGGCATGCTCCGTCTTACCGTTTTGCTGTCGTCTCTCTCAAGCCAGATTCACCTGGAACTCCTTAACATATCTCTAGCAATGTGTTTGCACCAGGCCAGCCTCAGACAGCAACTGAATTCACATCTTTCTGCACTAGCAAGCTGAAATGGTACGGCCGTACTACAACCAAGAAAGGGGGAAGCACAAAAAATTCCAGAGATCACCCAGAGAAGCCGATCTCAGTGGAGCAAGACCAAAAAACCGTTTCAGAAGAGCACAAAGGACATGCTAACGTTCAGTATCAAAAGCTTTAACAGGTCATTTTTTCCCCTAGAATGATCTCTTTTTTTTTTCCTCCAAACATGATGGACTTGCCTGTGAGGTTCCCAGGAAGGCAGAGTGAACGGGCTCTGCAGCAGCATTGCAGCCAAAGGAACCAGGCATACGCTGTCCAGGCAATCCACTACACACCGTCTCTCCAGAAAGATATTGATTTGCAATGCAGTGCTGCTTCAAAAGCATATAGAACGGGAGCCATACAGCGAGTGGTGATTGCACATGAGGAAGAACGTTTAATCAAAGGGATGCACTTTATCCTGCTCAATTCAAATTTTAAAGGCACTAGAGAAAGCCAGAAAGTGTCCTGAGTGACAGTCCCATTAAATCATAATCTGAGGTCCTATAAAAGGCCAAGTTTAGGCTATCATCGTTCATGTTACAAACGCTTGGGAAATGGTTTGATGTGTCTATATGCATACATTTGTCATATGTAAATGAGACATAATGAGGACTCTAAAATTACCACACACCAAATGCATGAGGTTATTTTTTTTTTTTTTTTTTTTTTTGCACAGGTGTAGCATTTACTGAACCAAAGTGACAGATGCATAGTTATGAGCCTGCAGAATTACTGATGGGCTTAGGACCCATGAGACCCTCAAAAAACAAAACAAAACAAAAACACAAAACAAACAAACACAAAACAAAACCACACAAACCAGGGCATACAATCTTTAAGTAAATTGTGCCAAGTCATGCCAAAGGGTACTGGGTGGCAAAGGAAAACTAAACTGCTACTCTCTTAGCGCCCCCTACAGGAAAGAGGCTGATCTATCCCCCATAACTGTTGTAGGAGTTCCTGTGCCTGGAAAGAGAGTCAGTATGGCTTGAGTAAGGTAGAGCAAAACTGGAAAACAATTTACAGAAGAAATTTTAAAGTGACATGGTGACTCATGAATATTCAATTACATGGTAAATTTAGTAATGAGATGTGGTAACTACTGTGCTAATGGTGAGCGGCCGATACTCCCAAAGCTCTGGGCCTGAGTCTGGGTGTGGCCAGAAGGCTGAGGAAGAACCATTCTCCCATCATATCTCAGCGATCCAAATGAAACACTTCGCCTTCCTATGAGGTCACCCTCATCACTCTGAATGTCACCTGAGAAATAATCAACTTGATTTTCTCTGCAACACGAAAGAAAGCTTTCTTCAAAATCCTGGACGCTCCCCCCCCCCCCCAAAAAAAAGAATGAAAAAACTCATTAAAATAAAAAAGATTGTGGGCTTTCTTCTTTATCAAAGCTAAGAAATAAACACTTTTGGGGGTGTGGGTGCATGCATTTGCATCTGCAAGCCACAAGTAGAGTTCAGAGGCCGTTTCTCAGAAGCTGTCTTCCTTTTTTCTTTTTCTTTTTTCTTTTCTTAAAGTTTCTCACTGGTCTAAACCACCTCCCCAGAGCTGAGGTACTAACACCGTGCTGCCATGCCTGGCTTTACACAGGTTCTAGTATTGAGTGTAGATCCTCATTTCGTGGCAAACACTTTTCTGATGAAGGTAGTTCCCCACCCCAAGTTGTCTCCCTAATCTCAGAAAACTTTTCAACTGTAGGAACGAACCCTGTGCCTGAAGTGCAGTAGGAGTCCACAGTGTCTGTAAGTCCTGAGATTCTGTACGGAGTTACTATCCTTTCAAGCCACAAACTCTCCCTCTTGCAAAGCCAGCATTGCTACAAATTTCAATCGCTTCGGATTTAATTATCTGTCACGTCATAAACTGCTCTTTATTATTGATATCGTCCTCATTTTAAGGTCGTGAGTACAAACCATGCCAACCGCTGGCTTTTTTTTCATTACTCTGTAACACAAAGCGAGGCATCTAAAAACATTTGATTAAATTCTTAAAATAATTCATCGATTTCCCCGACTCCATGTTTTGGGTCTAAAATTATCTTAGGCAAACTCCCTTCCCACAATTCAATGCTCCCGGAAATAATTACGTTCCAAGTCAGTTTAGTCACTTCACCGGAACAGTTCTTATGGTTTGTTCTTCCTGAAACTGTCAGTGAAATGTTCTTATTTACTAATTTGTAAATGTTCTTATTTACTAATTGTGCAAAGGGTTAATGCAAGCAAACAAAGAACAAAAAAACCCACCCTCTTTTACTCTTTCATTTATTTATTTGTACACACAGCATTGTGAACAGCCACGTTCTCTACATTCAAAAAAACCAAACTAGTGATTGGAGATAAAGTGCCTACTACGCACAAGGAACTGAATATACTCTGTAACACTACAGACATATAAATACATATGAAGCAAGACAAGAGATTATCTGTAATCATCAAATTAACTATGTGAGAAATTAAATTTGCAAGTAGATTAGATTGAATCTAACTCAAAAATAAACTTCAGATAATGATTTCAAACACTTAATAAAAGCAATCATGAAATGATTCCAAATAAATAAAACAAGCTATTATAACGCAATAAAATATACTTATTATTGTTCTAATTGAGGGTCTCATTAGCCCAGGATAGCCTTCGATGGTCTACGTATATGAGTCTGCCCTCACACATTTAATCCTCATGCCCCAGTCTCCAAAATAAGTTTTTGACAGCACATGTCCGGGTACAAATCAGCTCCCTTCTGCATCTCAGGGGACTCCTTAGAGCAAATAACCTAAGTCTGAGGTGCCTGGACTCTGCCCAGATGGGAAGAGCATGTGAAGAGCAGCAAGAAGCCTCATCCAGAAGCTGGCTGAGCAGACAGCCAAGCACAGTGGCAGCAGCTGTGCAGGGTGAAGGCAAGAAGGTTCAACATTAGATCATAAAGGGTCGTGTACGACATACCAGGAAATTAGGCATTTTATCCCACGGGAAATGATGGTTGCCTTGACTCCAAAAGGTACGTCTTAAGGGATTATAGGCAGATGGTGGGCTGGATGGGACTTTTCACTTTCTAACAAGGAACTGGTGTAGAAAAAAAATCTGGACAAGGAGGAAAGGGGGAAGGCATTCCGGAAGCAAGGACAAATGTCTGGACAAGACCTTAAAGAATTAGGGGGGAGGGGAGATAAAGAGGTGTTTCATTACCTGCTACTGACTGGACATGAGGCCCCATAAAAGGGGGAACTCAAGTACAGCCCTGAAATTCTGACATAACAAGGAGAAAGTGGGGTCATAAACAACAAACAGATATGAAGGAAAGGCAGCTGGAGGGGAGGAAGCTGTGTTCTGGCAAAGGCGTGTTCAACAGCAGGCCGCTTTCTACACGCCTTGACTCAGTTCCCTAATATCTGGGGTGAACCAAGAGGCTAGTCCACCTGACTTCTTGGGGGCAGGACAAAGAAGGAGAAATCAAAGGAAAATGCAGCCACAGATAAAAGCTTGTGCCCAGCCTCAGTCCACCTGAAACTAGAAGAGAAGCCATTTGTTGCCTCAGGCAGACAGGCAGCCATTGGCTGGGCCTGAAGAGCAAGGGCTCCAAGCAGGGCTGGTCCCACTGACTGTGTAGAGCTGAGCCTGTCCAGTCAAGATGACCATTTGCCACTTCCTTGATCCTGACAACTGCTACAGCCATCTTCACCTTTGCTCTCTACCTACCATGTCCTGACTAGCCAGTCTACTCAGCTGAACTTCAACAGCCACCCCAGCAGAGTCTTTCCTCTCCTTACCCCAGCACGCTGCACTGCTTCTGCACATTAATTGGCTTGGTTGATCTATTTATCCTCACACCCAAGTACACTAGAAACAGCCCCCCACCCCCAGGAGCAGGGGGCTTCTCTGTTAGTCCTGGGCCTTCTCTGACATTGCGTAAATTGCAGAAGAGCTGCTGGTGACAGGAGTTTTAACAAAGTCTGTGAGAGGATAAAGAGTCAAAATGGGCAGGGAACAAGGAGAACTGTGGGGAGAAATAAAAACATGGTGTCAATAAATACCACTTTATGGTTGGTCATAAAATAGCAGTAAAGACAATGCTGGATGGGAGGGGGCAGTCACTAAATTAATCACTGTTTTCATGCATTGAAGAACATCTTTATGAGGGACAGTGACATGTATCTGAAACCTCACTAGGACACAGTGGAGGCTACAGAACAGTTTGAGATTCAGAGAAAAAAGGACAAAAGGTCTTGTAAATAGACATTGCATTTGGATTTAGAGAAAAATGGGAAATGAGACTGACGAGTGAAAAGGCTAGAATCTGTCTTCCATGGAAATTCCTCTCTAAAAGGAAACCAAAGTTAATCTCCTGAAATGCTTCCCCTCACATGAGATTCCGTTTTCCAATTATGAAATGTAGCATGTGAGCCCTCATTTTAGAAACTAGATTATAATAAGCACAATCTTTATGCTACTTCGGCTGGAGATGGAGTCAGGTTGAACATTAGTGACCACATTCAATTCACAGTATACCTATGCAGGGACAAGTGGATCCTGCTCTCAAAAAAACTGATGTCTACGCCCTCCTCTGCTCAAGACTCACCCTTTCTTGTCAACCGGACTTTCCTACACGCGCCTTCTGAGATCACCTCTCTGTCCCAGGACAAGCGTTTTCAGCCATTTTGGCCTTGGGAAAATGTCCTGAGGAGCAGGTGGGTTTGACTAGTCAAGGTACAGCTGGGAACTGAGAAGGAAGCCTGTGGGCTATACCCTCCCAGCTTTGTGGAGGTTCACATCTGGTTAGAACCAGACACCCTGGTTGCACATCATATGACCTAGAGCTATCACAGATTCAGCAGAGAGGGAGAAACAATGAAGAAACAAAGCAACAGAAGATAACGACAGAAGAATGCATTTAAACAAAAATAAACTAAACAAGAAAAAGAAACACTGATTAAAATGTTTAAAGATTAGACAAGAGTAGCAGAAAAGGCTATGCAATTATAACTCTGCCTATTATCAATTAATTTGATTAAATGTACATGAAAAAATTAGTGTTATTTTGAAAAGTGGCAAGAGATGGGGCTTCCTCAGAATTAGATTGTTATCAAATGATTACAACCCCATACAACCCTGAAGATGTTTATGAGTGAGCATTTACAATGAAATACTCATTAACTGCCTGATTCTTAGATGTTGGTGTTGTCTTTCCAAACCTAACCATTAACCTTTCAGTAAGCCTGAAAATTTTACAATTGTTCTCCATCAATGGTACTCAGTACACAGACTTTTATATTTGGATAATTGCCATTTACTTAAAATACTTCCTCAAAACACTGCAACTCTGAAGGAGCTGAGATTGAATATTTAAGAGCCATTCTGAGGCTTAAACCCAAGCAAGCCTTAAGTCACCGGTGCCGTTTATGGGAACGTCAGGATGGTTCACTTACTCAACTCTGAGTGTACTCTGGATTCTAGAGGGGAAGCAAGTGATGTGATGTGAGTCTTAGCAATGAGCACCCCTCATTCTATCAGGACTCAACAGAATTGTTCTCGAACACTTTCTCAGTCTATTAAGTTTGCAACTTAAGAGAGCTGATAGAAAAGGAAGATGGCGGGCACTCTCAAACCTCATGCAGAAATTCTAACAAACAACCACCACATCCCTAGCTTCTTCTTTCTTTTTTTAATTTATCAACTACGCAACTTTTAAACTGATAAATTATATAGTATATAGGTTTGGGTTACAAAGCAATGTTAGGATAATATGAACAATTTGTAAAAAACTTTAAACTAATTAGCATATCAGTCACTTAAAATTAGAATCTTTGTGTTGAGAACATATTAAAGTTAATGGGTCAGCAAATCTGAAATATACTAACATAGTATATTCACTGGGGCTTTGCAAATGATAAAAATAAGACCAAAAAAATAAGGAACCTTACTCTTCCTACCTGATACTGTATCCGATAGCCACCAACTGATAACTGCCCCGCATCCCAGCCTCTGAGAGCATCCTGTACTGTCTGCTTCTATCACTTTAATTGTCCACACATATATGAGAATGTGTGTTCTCCTTTCTCTGCCCAGCTTACTTCACTTAAGCACAATGTTCTCCAGCTCCATCAGTGCTGTAAATAATAGGACTTCCCTGTTATGAAGACTAACTAGTATTCCTCTGTGTGCGTGCACACCACTCTCTCTTTATCCATTCACTGATGATCTACATATAGGTTGGTTCCATAACCCAGCTTCTCTAAACTGAGTAATGAACTGAAACAAACATGTGCAATTATCATTTTTGAAAAGTTGATTTCTTTTTACTAAACCGCCAAAAGAAATAGGCAGACTCGTATCTTCACATTTGTATCGGACTACAGTGTCCATACAGTTTGGACGTGATGGGTTCATTAATGTTTCTTGCTTAAAGAAAAACCTGTGTTGAAAAAACTATGTCCGTGTGTAAAAAAAACCTTCAGTTATGAAATTAACCTAGCCTGGAAATTGAAAGTCCAAAGATGGAGCTGTTGCTGAGGAACTTTCCGTGGTTATGGCTCACAAGAAGCTGCATAAAAGGAGAGAGCCCTGAATCTAATAAGAAAGCAGGTCGATACAGAGTACAGCAATGAAGCAGCCCTTTCTTATTTTCACCTTGCTTTCTGCAATCTCATTTGGGACACAGTTATGCTTCTCCCTGGACTTCAGCCCCCTCCTTTCTCACTTGCATCCCTTACCTTCTCAATGTCCCTGCTAACAGTGTGCTTGCACCCCAGTCTCTGTTCCCTTTGTTAAATCTTAATCACTTCAGACTTGTACTTGCTTTGAAATATGTTAGTTTTTTGTATACCTGCTGTATATGGCTTCTACCCTGGACCAGTACTTCTGCTGGGGCCTTCCAAGGAGCATTCAACTGCACTGCAACCCTCACCTTGATGGTGGTGAAGCAAAGAAAGCATCTGCTTGGAAATCTCCATTGGCAACATCTCCAAGGATACTTCAAGGAACTAGGCAGAAAGCCTGATTCTGTCAGGGGGCGAGAGCCGAAATGAGAGACAGTGACAGAGCTGGTGACTCTGAGCATCGGGTCCAGCCCCAGGTATCCCCTATGCCTGGGGCTCTAACATTGAGTAAATCAGTTCCTGTTTCTATTTTCCCATAATTACCATTCCAGTAAATCTCCTTCTTTCCTACGGATATTTTATACTCATTTTCACTCCCTTGTAACCCAGAGTATTAGTAAATATGAGCATCTGTATGCATAAACAGTGCTGAGCAATGATGAAGCACTAATACCAGAGATGTGGGTAGATAATTAAACAGGGGTGTTGTCTAAAGAGCTAGTAAAGGGAGATGTATGATGATACATTGACTGAGAAAGGAAAGGATGGGGCCTCATACCAGTCAAAGAATTTCCCCAAAACTACTTCATATGTCTAACTCCATCACATGTAAAATCCTATAAATCTGTACTAAGTTGTGTATAAAATTAATTTTTTGTTATTTATATCACTTAAGGGACTGCCACGGAACAATACCTATTAATCACTTATCTGGATTTTTAGAAAGCCTGACTGGTTTGGCGAATAAATTTGTACAGGATCCAAGTCGCTGTGACAACACACATGAAAACGTAAGTCCAATGTCTACACATTAGGGGTAAACAGCTCAAGTCATAATGTTACAGAAACCACAGAAGTGAAGTCAGTCTGCTGCCTCAATTCTGAACTCTAAAGTCCTGTGACCATGACAGCAAGGGGACTTTTTTAAAAAGCCACAGAAGTCCTCTAGAGATGTGTGGAGGAGTAAAGAAAAGGCAAGAGGACATTGTACAGTAAACTCCATTTTGTGTGCGTCACTCCTTAGGTATCTCTCGCCACGCTCTATTATTTGACCAGCAATTCACTGAGTTTTTGAATTCTGAACCATAGAGGTAAAACTGAACAGGCCACCTCAGCCGTTCTCACAAATACTCACAATAGTAAATACAACAAACAGAATAATCCCCATAGACCTGTAACAGAAGATATTGTGAGAGTTCTGGCTAAGGGAGACTTCAGAGAAATGGAGCAAGCAACCCTGGACTAGTCCCAGCTTAGGTATTAAAATTCTGAATACTAGAATCACAAAGAATTCAAAAGCTAAGATGGTGTGAGCTGTGCTCTGTATATCCAAAGACTAACAGAGATCACACTTAACATAAGCATTGTTATCTGAATGCAACTTGATAACATAATGATGAGGTTTTGTAATTTCATAGGGAGAGGCGTGGCTTAGAAGAGTGGAGCAAGTTCTGTAACTCAACCCTCACAAACAATGGCTCTTTGAGCCTCTCAGGAAAGAGCCTTTGCATGGACTCCAGAGTCTCCATGCACACTGCCTGCCCACATGGCTCACAGATGTGTTTTTGCCTACTTTCCCTGGATGGAAACAACAAAGCTTTCCCCTCATATTTAAACAAAACTTTGGTCACTGTTGCAATAGTTTGAAATGGAGAATTTGGAAACCATTCATGCCTATATCTTCCTTTCTCCAGTAGTGATTCTAATTCAGAAAACTTGGACCGATTCGCTTACCACCACGCAAAGGCCAAATCAATTATGCTGGTTTTATCAACCCTTCCCTAAAGCACTCACCTCTTTAATTAATGCCCCACTCATTCAAAACGATTCAACTCATACAAAACATAGGGTTGCTTTCAAACAGATCCATCACAACCAGAACTTTCCATGGGCAAGGACTAAACTGGCACACTGGAGCACTAGTTACACACAGGCACACTGGAGCACTCGCTACACACTGGAGCACTAGCTGCACACAGGCAAACTGGAGCAATAACTGTATATTGGAGCACTAGCTACTCACAGGCACACTGGAGCACTATCTGCATACAGGCATACTGGAGCACTAACTGCACACTGGAGCACTAGCTGCACACAGACACACTGGAGCAATAACTGAACACTGGAGCACTAGCTGCACGCAGACACACTGGAGCACTAACTGCATACAGGTACACTGAAGCACTAACTGCATACAAGCACACTGGAACACTAGCAGCACACAGGCACACTGGAGCACTAACTGCATGCAGGTACACTGGAGCACTAACAGCATACTGCAGCACTAACTGCACACATGCACCCTGGAGCACACAGGCACACTGGAGCACTCCCTGCACCCTGGAGCCCTAACTGCACACAGGCACACTGAAACACTAACTGCACACAGGCACACTGGATCACTAACTGCACACAGGCACACTGGAGCACTAACTGCACACAGGCACACTGGAGCACTAACTGCACACAGGCACACTGGAGCACTGACCCCAACATAAACTCAGAGACAAAACAGTAGGATGGAGAAAGTGAGATGAAGAACAAAACTAGGGTTTCTTCCTAACAAAGGTCTTGGGCAGATCCTTTATCTATTGAAACAAAAACATTTCTTATACTTTCGACAGTTCTTGTGAAACTATATAAAGACCTGCTGCCCAAAACAATTCTCAATAAAGCAGGGTTTTCAACTTCAGTGATTATGTATATTTATAGGAGCAACCAGGCACTAAACTTTTAGGCCCCATAGATGTCCTGACTCTGAGTCTTGGCTCTCCTGCTTCAGTTTCCGTATGGGCTAAGGGCCTCCCAGGCTCATTTCTCAGTCACTCCACAAGTCCATCAGTTCCTCTTGACTATTCCCCAAGACCTTTATTTATTTCCATTGCCACTGTGTTTTTATTTCACAGCATTTCAAGAAACTGAAAACCTTTTTACTAAAACTATAAGGATGTCGCCACAGGCTTTCTTACTTGTGCTGGAATTTCCTTTCAATAGAGGTGGAAACGCCTACTGATGACTCAGTATTAAGTCTATACTCTCCCTTGACTCCTTTCTGCCCTTTCTCAGCCTCATATGTGTCATTGTAACTAAAAACAAAGCTCTAGCATGTAAGATACAGTTTCGAGAGTTAGAGACCAGCCTAGTCTACACAGTGAGCTCCAGGACAGCCAGAACTATACAGAAGGACCCTGTCTTGAACACCCACACAAACACACACACACACACACACACACACACACACAGAAACACGAATTGGAGGTAGGAAAATGAACTGCATGATATATTCATAACTGAGTACCTACCACAAAACACTTTCAATGAGAGAACATTAAAAAATAACTCACCAAGAATTAACTTCATTAGTAACAGCCAAGCAACTTCTCAAATAGTTTTTCAAATAAATTGTTAGGCATACATTTCTCAAAAAAAGAAAGGGCGGGGGGGGGTATAAAGACAATTGGTACCAATCAGTAAACAGAACTCTGTCTTCTGACAGCACTAAACAAAATGTTCTGATCATAGCAGGATTAAAACAATGAGGAAATGGTTTTTAATACAAATACCAATAATTGTTTTTCTACTAAAAATGGGCGAGTCATCAGTGAAGCATAGATCTCTGAAGAAACAAGATTCTCACATGAGTTAAATTCCAATGAGGAAAGCCTACAGCAATGTTGATCTTCCTCTCACGGACAAAAACATTTTACTGTTTAGTAGCACAAGCAAACTACCTTAACTAACAGCATGCATTTTAAAGTAGCTAAGAACGTGTATATAAAAAGAACTCATGGGTGGACTATCATTCCAAATGATAATGAATGATTTCAATTTAATATGAAATTAAAGTGAAAATACAAGTATTATGAAAAGATAATTATTGGAAAAACAATGCATATAAGCACCACTGAAATGTCCACACCCCAAGACACTGCAGAAATCCTTTGCTCCAAGAGAGTGCCCTACACTGAAAATGAGTGCCCTACACTGAAAATGACAAGACACAAATGTGTGCGCAATTAAATGTAACTCAGCCTAACCCTACCTATGGGGGCAAACATCAAGCAACATGTGTCAACTAATTCTCATTCAGTGCTTCAATATGTCTTGACAAAAGCATATGGCATGTCCATAAAAAGGCTTCTTTTAGAGCAATTGTTATTTGAAAAATAATGACTGACTCTTTTAAACTTATTTAAATATCTCAAAAGAATTACAATATTTCCCCCAACTTTACATCAGGCTAGAAGTCCTCTCTAACAGTTTTACACTGGAATTACTTGTCAGTCTATAGAGAATCTCACGCAGAGCCATTCAGCTCTATATCACTTCAAAGACACCATCTAACTTCTGAAAACCTAAGGGAAGAAAGCAGCACAGTGACAATGGGATCTGACACCCTATAAAGAGACTGTCAGCACCACAGAGAACAGAATGAGCTCCACCTCATTCGGTGACAGTTTTCTCCTGTTTATAGGGCAGCCTTGAGGCATAAAGGATCTTCCCTTTGTTTGCTAAAAGACAGAGGAAGGAAACCATGTTAGTTCTCACAGTTTACTCTTACCATAAATCTCTAGGATTCCAATGCATTTCTCTATTTTTCTTTATACCAACATTTTTAAAAGGAGGACTTCACCTTTTCCAATCCCTCTTTGCATTTATTCTTTAACTCATGAAAATCAGGGTTCTAGCTTCTCCATTCCACTAAGGGTTACCCATGGCCACTGCATGCCAATGCCAAAGTGTACCAGAACCCCTTGGAACACACAGTACAGTGGGGCAGGCAGCTCCTCTTTCCCTAGCTCTCCAATGGGGCTCCAATTACACATGCCCAGTTCTCTCCTATTTCACTGGTTTTACCTCTTTGCAACTGCCCCAGTCACCCTCGTCCTGACTAAAGACTGAAATGTCACAATACTGGAACTCTGGACCTCTCCTTGCTCCAATCTACACTCTCTCCACAGGTGAGCTCATCTTTCTCCAGCAGCACCAGGACATGAGGGTGTCCACATGTATGTCTCTAGGCCACACTTATCTCTCATCTTCAGACTTATATATCCACTATTTATTGTCGAGGGATGGGCTTATCCAAGGTTTTACCTGAGGCCCTGATGTGTGGAGAAGGAACACAGCTCCTTCTCTAAAACCAGGAACATGCGTGGCAGAGGCAGTAATGGTCCAGTTGCTAAGTGATGCATATGTTGGAGGACACAGCCTACTGTGTGTGCTGCCATCCTAGGGCCAGGACTGTTCTCTACTTCAGTTCCCTTGTGGAGCTCCTGCCCCGGCATCCTTTGATGACAGGCCATAACCTTTAATGATGGATCAAAAGTTAAGCTATAATGAGCCCTTTCCTGCCCAAATTGCTTTTGGTCATGTGTTCTCATGACAGAAAGCAATGTAGAATAATGATAAAACTCAGCCCATTCTACTGAATATGCTCGGCTTTTAATCAATCACTTATACTACTTATACTGCAATCTTTAATTAATGCACAGCTTCCTGTGTGCACAATCAATTAACTGACTTATAACATTAAGTGTTAATAAATTTTCAATTTCAAGAAGAACATTTTCAAGAAGATAATTCAATTACAGATGTTTTGACTTATAAAAATTATAAACATGAGTAACTGGCAGATGATTATTAAGACACCAAAATAGCCTATAATTTCTCCACTACAAATTTCAAACTAAAGTAAATGTTTACAGCAAGACAAGTATTGCTTATTTACTCTCAAATAGGGAACTGGGGTGGGGGGATGCATAAAAGTAGAAAAGGGGATATGAGAGAGAGGAATAGTAACCAGCAAGAAAGGAGTTAAAAGAGAGTAGAGTGAACATGATCTAAGACCATTAGATCTTGTATGAAATATATTTGCCACAATGGAATCCATTATTATGCACAATCTGCACTATTAAAAAGATAAATAAAAGAAACAAATTTCAGTGGGCTTAGACAAGAAGCATAAGAAGTCCTAAATACTAATTTTAAATTAAAATTGTTTTAATCTTAGCATTAAACTTAAAATCAGCATAAGATTAAAACAGCAGGTTTAAAATTAATCTTAATATTTTCTAGTTAACAATATTAATATGGAGTACACGTTATACTAAGTTTCCTTTTTTAGTCAAATATCTTTCAATTAAAATTAAACGGCTATTTTTTCAGTGGGTTTAGTTTTAGACACATCCCTTCTTTTCTAGGCTTCTTCTGCACCTTTAAAGTTGGCACTTCAATCATTAGCTTCCTGTTCTACCTCAGAGCTATTATTTACATCTCCATTTGCTGTGACTTCATTTTCAACTGCTTCGCAAAAATATAGTTAGCCCCCATGCTCATAAATAAAAGAATTCAGAGGACCAGGGTTTAGAAAGGATAAGATCCCCCAGTGAAGCAGATCCCAATGCAACTAGCCCATTGTTTTCCTTCCCATCACTTGGGCATCCTCAGTGGCAAGTGCCATCCTTCTAAAGTATGGGCTCATATAACTGTTTTCATTTACTTATCCAAAGGATTTAATTTCAATGGTCAGTGTGCTCCTCCTCAGTGCTCCTTGCACTACTCAGTGTCTTTACACTACTGATCCAGAAGAGCAGAGCAGAGCAAGGTGTAGCATCTTGACTGTACTGTAAGTATAGTATCTTGACTATAATCCCAACACTGAGAGTCAAGCAGAAACTGCTGTGAGTTTTTGGCCAGCTTAGACTACCTAGTAAGTTTTAAACTATCCTGTACTACAGTGCAGGGCCTTATTTCAAACGAAAAGAAATAAGAAGAGGAGGAAAGGAGTAGGAAGAGAGAGCAGGGGATACCATCACCATCAGGAATGGCAGCAAAGTAACCAGAAAATGAACCACATAGGATGCCAGAGCCTTCTTACATCACTTTCCTGTTTCATTAGCAAGCTTATGATTAATGCGAAGTGAAGGAGAATCTGGAAAGAGAATCATTAAGAGAATGAAACGGGCAGAAGATTCAAAATACTAACAAAGTGCATCTCCTTCATGGGGCAGAGCACAGCACTGGTCCTCCACAACACACTTGGCTGATGACTGTTCTCCCAATTGACTTCCCTGAGACAGCCTTTCCTAGATGCTCCAAACGGCACAATACTGGATGTGCAATACTACTGGGAAAGCCATAAAGATGGGCATCTGCTAAGCTATTCCCAATAAAAATTCCGTATATAACAATGGCGAAAGTCCCAAGGTGCCTGATCGAGGAGCGCATAGCTCATGTGCACCAACCTTGGGGTGCTTCTTTCAAAGCTTTGTTGGCACTGCAACCCAGGGTCAGGAGTTCCCCTCCAGTGCCTTATGCAACTTCTGTTCAATAAATATTTAAGTATGAAGGAGTGTCGATGTTTTAAATTTTAAAAACGACCTTTAGACATCGACCTCAATATTTATATTCCACAGAAGTAGTCACATTATAAATACCTTTGGGAAGAACACACAGCGCAGCCATCTCAATATGGGGGTGGGGGTGGGGGGAAGAACAAATATGTACAAAATCTGAAATGCTTCCTATAATGGCACCAAAGAGGAATCTGTTTTTTAGACTCAGGTTAAAAGCACCATTCTTTCATTCATGTTCTTCACATTTGTATGCATCCTTTCCTAGCACAGGAATGGTTTCAGACCATAAACTATAGAATTCTGTTGGCAAAACACTTTCCCTAGGGGAAAAAGAGTTTCAGCTTCCTGGACAAAATAGCTCGAATTCAAAGTAGGTTTTTTTTTTTTCTTTTTCATCAGAAATATGTGATGACCTCCATGCAGAATATAATGAAAAAGACAAACGATGCTACAAGCCAGAAAATGAGACCTGGGTTTGTATCTGTAAGGAATCAGATCTACGACTCTGGAGTTCTTTCATGCAATTGAAACAAAAACCATATAAGTACGCTTATGCATGATGAGCTCTTCTGGTAGCGATCTCTCCCACAGAAGACACCAACAGGGACGCTGATGTTGATTGCTAGACTTCCCCCCAAATTCTCTAGTGCTAAAAATCCAATACATAGAAACACTGGAGGTGTTTAGATAAAAATCCCCAATGGCCAATCACATTCCAGTAAAATCCTACAGTAAACACATAACATATGTAGATGAAAAAGGCATCCGACTGAGATTCAATACAAGCAAGTCCAGTCTAGTTCACTAGGTATGAAGTCTTTTCCATAAATACAAAGAGCCTCAATTCAGGAGCTGGTGATCACTGGTGGGGGCCTGAGATCACAACTGCTCAGGGACTGACTTCCTGGCATCAAGAGATAAAACAAGAGAGCACCCACTCCCCTTCTCCAAGACCAGGGACAGAAGCCTGTAGCAGAAAACAAGCACCTGGGGCTTTCAACTGAATAACCTTCACCAAGGAGCATCCCAGAGCACATGCACTTCAGTTCCAGGTTTAACAAAGTGGTTATACTGAAGACAATGAAGGGTACTGAAGGTGGGTGAGCAGCATAGGGCACGGGTAAAGATGAACAGCTGATCAAGCATCATGAGAAGATGCTGTGGATGAGTCAGTGAAATCAAACCAACATTCCTGTGGGAGTATAGGTGACAGTCGAACATAAAAACGAAAGGGACAGGCAAAGAGAAGGAATGAGAAATATTTAGTCTATGAGATCTATGAAGTAAGGATATAATAAGAGACAGGTGTGCTGCTTTCAATAAATATTAATTATAATATTAATTAAAATAAATATTAATTATATAAAACTAATACTGTTACCATGAGATGCACAGTGGGCGTTTAGGCATGCTAATCATTACTAAAGGCTCATTTGCAGTATCCCACTTAATTCCACTTGTTATTCAATGAGATGGGCACAATCATTGCAGCCATACCAGTAAGAGTAAAGTGGTGTTTAGAGTGTGAAGCAGAATGTCCAAAGTCATAGCACAAGGTGCACAGCCTGAAGTCAAGACCAAGTTGGCTGAAAGCAACCCTTGTAGTCCATGCTGCTGCATACGCTCCAAGCCTCTCGGGATTCTGAAGGTCGACCAGAAAGCACTGTTTTCCTAAAAGCACCTCGATCTTAATGAACCACACTGAAATTCTATACTGTGACTTAAATTCTGGTGCCTGCATGTCTGTATGGATGGGTCTGTACGCATTTTGTGCTAATCATCCTTCATAACACATGCCAAATGTTGTGCTGGCTGCAGACAAGTTAGGACTTTCCATGAGTCATATCTGAGCTCTGTGGATCTGCAGCTGTTATTACTCTGGAGTTACATTATCTACAGTTCTCCATTCAGTATAAGCTTACCTTCTAATGAAGGGGTCAAATCACCTACGTCATCTCTGAAAAGAATCTGTGCCCCCACGGAGATAAAAATTGGGCAATTCTGGTATTCATCTACCGAGCCACAAATCTAAATGAGACCCAATCAGTGGACTATCTAGTAAAGTTTAATGCTTTAACACCTCACAAAGAAAACAGACAGCAGTTGTAAGTGGAAGGCATCAATATTTATCTTATGGCTTCTGAAAATGTCCCCAGTCCACTCTACCCTACACAATGTGGATGATTACAGAGAGGAGGGTGTACAGAGATCTGGTCACTAGCATGTCTTTGAGACACTTGAAACACCACATTTTCTCCCTTCTGTGCAGCTATACAGCTTTAAAAGGGTTAAATCTCCCAAGTAACCAAGTTGGTCTTCGTCTGCTTTGAAGACAGCCAGACAGCATCAGCAGTGTAAGAGGGAGACCCATGTCCATGATTGCTGAAATCACAGCAGCAGAACTTCTGGGTGTTATCTGCTCAGAATGCCTACCATCCCAGAGGGAACATAGACAGTCACGTGGTGCATTTAAGGGACTTATAAGGCTTGATAAAATTCCTAATTTGTCATTTTTATTGCACCAGCACTAAGACATTCAATGGTTCTTTCTTTCAAAGGCTTTTTGTCCATAATCTTACACTCGTTCTACAAACTTTTTAAAGTCTATCATGGTGAAGGAAGGAAACTAGAAAAGCTTTATGAGTTTTATGTTGACACAAAGTCAACATCATCATCCTGGTCTTAATTAGCATTAGTCACAGTTGCACAGGTCATAGACAGATGCTCAGGCTAGACTGTCTGGGTTCCTATCGTGACCCTATCACTTTCCAGATGGTCAACCACAAGCAAGTTCCTTTACTCCTTGCCAGAAAATGAAAATCATCAAGATAGTACTAACTTCTGAATACTGTGGTAAGAATGTAGTTGGTTTTTCTGAAGTTCTAGAACAGTGCTTTGTCACAGAATAAACAAATATACATGCATATAAATAGTGTTTATTATATAAAATATGAATAATGCTGACTATATGCAGAGATTTTGCAATTGTGCCAAATAGTGAGATGGTTTCCATACCTACAAGAAGCACCATCCTTCAAAAGGAACTTTTAAAGGATTTTAGACTCAGCCGAATAATTTCAAGGCATAATGTGAAATTATAGAAAGTTAAAATAAAATCCCAAATAGTGAGGTTGGGACGGCTCAGTGATCAAGAAAGCAAGTTCTGCTCCTAATGTACACATCAGGGCAGCTCACAACCACCTAGAACTCCAGCTCCAGAGGATCTGACGCCCTCTTCTGGCCTCTATTTGCACCTGCACTTCCATGGGCATACCCACAAGCATACATATAATTTAAAATAATAAAAGCAAATCTTTAAAACAAAACACAAAAACCTGCATAATCTAGGTAGGACTGAGATATCTGTTTCCACATGACAGGTTGGCCACAGACCTTTTTCTCCTCTTCCATCAAAACACGATCTAAAGTCACTAGGACACAGACCAAGAGAGAAAGAGTTCAACAGTGCTGAAGGAGCAATTACTGGTGTGACTGAGTAGAGGAAGCTGGTGGGGAGCCACCGACACAGGAGCTAATGTCTGCACCAAATCCAGACAGGTTGGTCGGAAAACAGGGAGGGAAAATAAGAAGTTTTGCTGAAGTTGTGCAAAGAGCTTTGCAAAGCATCCTTAGGTCACAACTGAAAGTTGCAAGTCCCTGCCCAGTCTGTCCCAATGTACCTAGGTTGTTCTCTGGAGATACTGACATCCATGCCCTTGGAAACTGGAAATGCAGCACTAAATTCAAAGGACTGAATATTGTGCACACTAGGAAGCTCACATCAACTCCCTTGATCTGCTCACATACACAAGGCCCGACCTAACCCATTAGATTCTTCCCATCCTAGAGAAAAATGTATCCTACAACAATTGAATCTTTTAGGAAGCCATTTTAGTTGCTGTGTCATTACCATAAAGAAAAACAACTTGTTAATCAACCTTGCCTATGGAGAAGGGCTAATCAAAGAGCGTGTCAAGACTTATCCTTACATAGTGGATAATATACAATAATCATGCAAATCATGCACTTAAGAACAGCTGCAAACATGTACAAACAACATACAGAAAAGAAAAGACTACATATAACAGACATCACACAGAACAGAAAAATACTTTAATAGTAAGAAATTAGCTGGCCGTGGTGCCACACCCCTAAATCCCAGCACTCAGAAGGCCAAAGCAGGAAAGTTGCAAGTTCAAGGATATCCTGAGTTAGATAATGAGAGTCTGTCTCAAAATACCAAAGGGAAGAAAACAAAGGAAAAGACAATGCATAACAGGACCTGAAAGAGAACAAGGTGATGATTTAAAAGTTCTTTGGGGACAATTACTTCACCTATAATTCTGTATGTGGGCAATGTATCAACTGAACGTAAGAAAAGAAATAAGGGCAATAACAAGGCACAAGGAACAAGAAGTCTCCCTGGTCACTCTCCTCACAAAGTCACTGGTTAAACATTCTTCGATATAAGAAAGCAAGCCTGGGTTGGTGACTCATGCTTGTGTCATGGCACTTGGGAGACCTGGGCAGGAGGAGTCTGAGGTCAGCATAGGCTGTGGAGTAAGATCCTGTCCTAAAAATAAAGCTAGAAAGCAAGAGGCATAAGATCATGCTGAAGCAAGAGTCAATCCTGAGGAGTTTGCAAGGGAATGGGAACCCTTCGGGGCTAAGACCAAGTAAAACCGCGAGCCTAGATCTGGAAAAGCGGGTTCTGTGGGACAGAGGCACCTAATACATTCAGCCACAGTAATGATTTCTGAGAGAGGACAGACAAGAACATAGGCAAAGGAGCAAACAGGAAAGTGTAGGCTACTAAGTCAAGCCCGAAAAAACTGTTAAAAAAAGAAAGGCAGTGTGCTACAGTGTACCTGTGGGCTCTATGTACCATGTGCCAAAACAAAGTCCATGAATTTAAAGTGACAGCCAAAGTAGCTTATAGGCAATTTTTTTCATTAATTTATTTATTCACTTTACATCCCAATATCAGCCCCCTCTCCTCCCAGTCCACCCTCACACAGCCCCTCCCCCATTTCCTTCTCCATTTCTCCTCTGAAGGAGAACCTCCCCCCTTGGTATCACCCTACCCTGGGACATCAAATTTATAAGCAAATTTTTAAATCAACCTTTGAAAAGCTCTTCAAGACGTATTTGGTAATTATGGCATCATTTTCAAATAAACACATGGTCATTCAATATAGACTGGATTTGAAGGGAAGTCTTTACAAGACAAATACATAATACAGTGTCTGTGTGTATCTGTCGAAAAACTGAAGCCATAAAAACAAAAAGTACACTCTTGGCCCCGTAAGACTCGTCAGGTGGATCAGCACCATAAGGTGGGCAGTCAGAACAATTCCCCAAGTATTTGCAATAAAAACACACCTGTAAACCAACTCTAAATACAAAATGCACACGCTTCTCATGTCAAGGCGCGCCATGTTTCCTTTACCTCTACTTTGCAGATCTTTAAGTGTGACACACATGGTACGGACCCTGCACCTTTCTCCAAAGCTAACTCACCTATCTGCACCAGATCTACTTTTCCACTACCCCAAAACAACCCTGAAATTGACTCACCCTACTGTCTTCTGGGTTGTCACTTACTGAGTCTGCTTACAAAAGAATGACCCCAGCCATTTCTCAGGATCTCCAGGACTCCTGCCCTAGGGAGGCATGATGACATCACTGCAAGAGTCTTCAAGATTTCCACAGAAGCATCTCACCTAGTTTCCTGCTATTACTGTCTTTCTCCACATGACTGACAAAGTGTCCATTGAAAACAGACATGAAGCCCCTCACTCTACTCAAATTTAGTTTAGTTTTAGTTTGGGAGTCTGAGTGTTTCCTCTGCATGTGTGCATATGAGCCACAAGTGTGCCTGCTGCCCTCAGAGACCAGAAGGTGATGAGTCCCCTGGAATTGAAACTACAAATGACTGTGAGACACCATGTGGATGCTGGGAACTGAACCTGTGTTTGCTGAGACCAAGTGCTCATACCCACTGAGCCATCTCACCACCAACTCACAAGCTCGCTAGCTGTGAAATCCCAGCCTGCAAGAGGCTGAGGGAGGAGGTTCCTGAGTACAAGGACAACCAGAGCTACAGAGACCCTGTCTCAAAACCCGAAGCCAAAAGCAAATCTTTGTTTGATTTGCTATAATCTTCTTTGCTAGGTATGGTACTGGAAGGCCAGCAGTTGGGTGATTCATGAAAGGAGCTGACACATAACTGCACTGCAGGAATGAGCTTTATTAAGAGAAAGAGCCTCAAGGCCATGACTAGGCCTTAGGTATCTGGCTTTCTGTAAGTTTCCAGGGGTAGGAGGAAGTCTTACACCACGTGACCTAAAAAAGAACATGGAGGAGCCAGATAGTGCTGAGAATAATAAGTCAGGAGCTGTAAAACCACACCATAGAAGCATTTTACAAACCCTTAAGTATTGTAGGAGGTAGTGGGAGAAGGGGCCTGACAGTTCTCAAGCTGCGGGTTCTTACTTCTTAGGGTAACCAGCCTCTTAAAGGGGAAGGCTATAATCTAGCATCACCATAGTTCCTGTCTCCACAGTAAATGCCATTTTGTAGCAGCCCATAATGTGTACAATGTAGGAAACATTTCTGACTCCATCCCTACAAGTTCCCCTCACTCACCCTGTTCCACTCCAAGTGGTCCCTTACTGTTGCTGTAAACCCTAATCTCTCAGGTACATGAACACCCTATCCCTCCTGGCCTCACGTCTACAGAAGTGTCCCTTCCGTGAAGGCTGGGTACTTACTGCCTGCTTCACTCCACAGTTAAGTCCCATAAAGACAGGGGCTGTCATCTGGTTTGCCCATTGCTATATCCTCACGGACCAGAACAGAGATAAACACACTCGATATGACGTTTCTATCGTATGTGTCAAATATACTGTTTGTGAATGGTCTTCAAATCACTAGACTGCATGTGGCCAGATGAGAATACATTTTATAGTTTTAAAAAAATGGCTTTGGGTAATTACGATGAAAATTTTTAAAAAGTCAAAGTACAGGGGTTGGAGAGATGGTTCAGCAGATAAGAGCACTGCCTGCTCTTCCAGAGGACCTGGGTTCAATTCCTAGCACCCACATGGCTGCTCATAACTATCTGTAACTTCAGTTCCAGGGAATCTGACACTCTCATGCAGACATACATGCAGGCAGGCCAAATACCAATGCAAATAAAATAAAAATAAATTAATTAGATTTTAAAAATCACAATGCAGTGTACTTAAATGTAAGCTGAGGACCAAGGGAATTTGTTGTTATAACTTACAAATTATTTGTTTTTATTTTTATGTCTTACTTTCTAAAGTGATCTTTTTAAAAGAAGCCCTGGTAAGTATAATTTTAATACTTTATTTTCTCTTTCTCTCTTAAAAGTATTGGATACAAAAGTGGTTTAATTACAATATATAAAAGATTCCATACATTTGTTGCACTGATGTTTCAATTTGGAGTTAGCAGCAACTTGAAGCAATGTTTGTGCTTGCTCCTAAAATGAAACAGCTTAAGGACTGATCCCTCATTCTGAAGCTAGAAAATGCTACAACATGAGAGAAGTCACACAGCGTTGCTGGATGCATGCTGTGGTTTGTGTTTGTAAAAAGACTTCTATCTTAAATGAAATAAACTAAGTTAGGGTATCTTGTTCAGTTAATATATACATTGTACACTAAAACTGAGGAAATATGAGAAAGAAAATAAAAATATTTAGTGATTCTTGCAGATACTACTACTGGGAACTCCAGGACACCCTTTGTGTGTTACCATGCTTAGGAGGTAGAATTCTATTTGAGCTGAGCAGGCATGATCATTCATTCTGGTTTGCAGATAAGGAAACTGGGACACTGAGAAAATGGACCACTTAAATGGGAACTAGTAAGAGTTACAAGTCAAATCCATGTCACCTGACCCCAGCGCTCACACCCCTCACTGTCCTAAGACTTGCCCTAAAACAGCAAATCAGCGCCTTTGCCTTCCACAGCACACTTTGCGGTCTGCCTTGAGGTCTAAAGCTACAGACGCTCATTTTTTGAGGACACAACAGTTTATTTGAAATTAAGATCCTTGGAAACTGGGGTTGGTAACACAAACCTTTGATCCCAGCAATCAGAAGGCAGAAGCAATCAGATCTTTCTGAGTTCAAGGCCAACCTAGTCTACATACAGTTTCAGGCCAGCAGAGCTTGACAATTAGACTGTGTTTTAAAATTAAAAATAAAAATAAAAAAGAAATTAACAGTCTCTAGGATAGATGATTAGATTCTTTTAATTCTCTCTCTCTCTCTCTCTCTCTCTCTCTCTCTCTCTCGTGTGTGTGTGTGTGTGTGTGTGTGTGTATGTGTGTAAACCAAATACATTATTTTCTATGTAAAAAACTTAAGACGTAAGTCAGTCATCAACAGAGTAGCTATATAAGTCAGTCAGCTTATAAGTCTTAAGGACAACCAGGAATACTAAAATATATAAAAATTTCCTCGAAACTAAACACTTCTCTTTCCATTGGGTCATCAGAAAATTATTTTTAATTTATTAGTAATTTTTAAATTCTTTCATCTATTTACCAATCAATTATTAGCTCATAGAACCTTCCTAAATGATGATTCAAATGTAGGTAATTGTGTTTGATGCTTTCAGAATAACCAGAGCAAATTAATATGCATTTTCAAATGTCATTTTGAGATCAAACTCTACCCAGTAATGTCAACTTTATAAATTCTGAATCAACAAACACCATTTCTCTGCAACAAAGAAAAATACTTCTCCACACTCTGCTGGTTCTTGCTCAAGGACGTGAAGAGGTTTTCTACTCACATGTAGCATCCCAGACAACCCCTTACACAAACAACAAGGGATGCTGGAGATGAAGCCCTGTCCAATCCAGCCAAAAGCAAAGCTCTTAAATTCTCAGATTAACTCAATCATGAGAATCAGTGACAGCAACACTGGTGGGTCCTGAGAGTAACCACAAGTCTCTTTAAAACTGCGCATCTCTCTCCACTTCTCCAACAACATGGAGCCATACCAGTTGTCCTCTTGTGGCAGAGTTCAAGATAATTACATAAATATTTGTGATGCTCATATTGGCACTGTACACTAACTGTCTGTTGACCTGTCTGAAAACTAAGGCCCTGAGGGTAGAAGAACCGGAGGAGGGCAGAGTTCTGGCCCCACTAAGGGAAACCGGAAAAGCAAGGGACCAGTCTGTCCTATTTAACAATCTCAATAACCCAGCCAGGTAGGTTTTAAAAGCACAGTGTGGGTGTGTGGGATGGGAGGAACGGGAAAGGAAGGCCTGCCAGTTGATTACAGGTGCTGGGATGGTGAGGTGATATCATCACTGTAAACACTGTTTGCTCACATGAATGCTATTTAAACTGTCTGAAGTCACCACTGATTATGGCAGTGTAGAATGGCCAGCCCACAGGCTCAGAAAGCTCAGGTTAGGTCACAGCCCCGCTGGGATACTAACGTGAGGCTTTATTAAGTTACCATTAGACACTTTCAAAGCACCATAGTACTTGAAATATAGCACAGAATAGATTGTATTCTAGTTCTCTTTTATAATAATCTATTAGTTGTGGATATTTTTGGTGTTAACATCAATAACACTCCAAGGATTATTGACTCCACGATTAAATATACATGACTGTTAGGTCATACATTCCTTAAATAAAAAAAAAAAATTTCTTTATCAGACAGAAATGAGTAAAGAAAATTTTAACTGTCTAATTTTATAGTGATCTATAAGAAAGGCTAATTGAGTCCTAGGAAAACAATCCAAGCATTATAGTTAGGATTTTTAATACATGCTATTTTCATTTTTCTGCCCCTTACTTATTTTGTTGGCAACCATTACTGACTTGCATTCGAAATCTGTATTCACTGGTCTATGACTGATCCCAGGTGTCAAAACCATATATTGGATTCCACGGAAAATGTCTGAAGCCATCATTTTCTTCACTCATTCTCAATGCAGTGGTGGTCGCAGGAGTGTTGTGTACATGTGGCCCCTGACTGCTGTGACCACGATAACCCAACCACCGTCCCTTCACCTTTACTCTATATGGTTCCCAGAAGCCTCAGCCCCTCACACTGCATTTTGTCATCCATACACTGTGAGCACTGATTTATGGGAGACTGAGAAAAAAAACAATCATAATTCTAAGTCCATTTCTCAGCAGTCAAATCTGACAGCTGACTTAACCCAGTATTTACTGGCTGCCTCATCTGTCCTGAAGCAGCTGCCACTGCTGTACCTGCAGTAACTGCTCTGAGTTTATATCATCTGTGTGAGAAAAATGCTATGGCCTCACAACGGTATACCTCAGGGTTCCTCAAGACAGCTTCTAAAACTTAAGTCTCTTTAGGACTAATAATGTCATCCTGTTTTAATTTCTTTCGGGGGAGAAAAAGGTTATCTATTTTTAAAGGTAAAACCCTGCTTTAAAGAAGTGCATTCTTAAGGGTAAGGGCATCCCTAATCCCAAGAACCCTGGGTAAAAAAATTACTGCCTGGGTATCAAAATCTTCTCCAACCTAGCACATCCTGCTCCCTGTCCTATCTTCTTGCACATTATGTAGCAAGGGTAGTTCTGCCTCCCATGTCCCATAACTATCTCTACTTTTAATAATACCATTTGCATATATCAAAAAAGAATCTTGCTTGACTCTCACCTAGCCAAACCCTGCTCACACTTAAGGGCCTAAGTAAACTACCCTCTAGGGTACATTCCCCAATTTTTTCTTTTGGAATAGCTTCCCTGGACTCAGCAGTTCAAAGCTGCTTCTCACCAGCTTCTGGCCCAGCCCTGATCTGCTCAGTTATGGCTGGCTGAAGTCAATCTTCTAAGTTTATTTGTATAAACATAACTGCAATTTATGTTCAGAACTCCAGACAAGACACCCCCCCACCTCCCACATCGACATGGCGTTCTGTAGCCCACTCAGATCGTGAAGTGGAAATGGCAAACTGGATGGTTTCTTCTAGCTGACATTTCTAAATTTCCTAAGTATCAGCTGCTCCTTTAAGAAGCCATTCACTTATTTAGAGCCTGTCTTGATGAATGAACTTTTAATTCTTTCTTCTGCCACAGAGAATAGTACACAAACAATTTGCAATTTGCTTAGATTAATTGATCTTTTCTTGGTCATATACTATCATTAGGACCACATTACTCAAAATTAAGTTTAAGTACATCAAAATGTTAAATGTATGAGAAAAATCAAACACTAAAGAAACTTTCAATTGATGCTCTCAAAAGAACTTTTTTTTAATCTCAGGATTAATGGCCACAGGTGGAAGTTTGTATTCATCAATCCCCTCAAATCTTCTTTTTAGAAAATAATGGCAGGTATAAATCTGTCCTATCTTACATATACCTTATAATTTACAGCTAGTTCATTTACTTGGCAATGTTTACCAGTACTAATACAAAAAAGAGGCACACAGTGTGAGTCACAAGTCTTCAATGGTACGGTGTGGGACGTCTGTTTCTAACTATGTCATTATGAATAAAAGATCTCCTTTACCGACCATCTCTCTCAGGATCATTCCAATGAAACAGAAAACACCATGCGGCATATTTAATTTTTAAGTTGATTTTCCAAGTTCATTCACATCAGGATATGGGTGGCATTTTGGTCAGTGAGCCAAAGGTGACTGAAAAGGGTAATAACCTCAGACACCTTTTCCCTGAATTAAATTGGTTTTAAAGGCACTTTTCAAAATTACATGGGTGGAAAGGGAAGGCAAACACTGATTTAGAGCTGAATGAGTGGATATTTCAGTACAAAAGTCAACTGAAAACTACGCTAAACACAATATTTGTCTTTTTTTTCTGTAGCTGTGCTATCCTATTAATTGCTGCAGCAAGATAATATGTTCATTATGCATTTTGCTTTAAAGAAACATTAGGATGTGTTCAAAGTAATAATATGTATTGAGATTTTGATTGACAGAAAACTGAATTTAGAAATTAGCTTATGGGTTTTATTTATGTAAAACATTAATGTATTATTTTATAAAGATGCCCTCATTATTTGTTTTCTGTTTTTATTTGATCACACAGATCCTAAAGTCTTCTTATTAATACCTACTAGCTGGTATTTATTTCTTTGGTGGTTTTCTTATTTTTAAAAACAATATTTTTTTATTAATTCTTACAACTTCTTGTGTTCATATTTAGTCCTCCACCTCGACTCCTCCCAGATCTCCTCGTTCCACCCTGATCTCCCTCCCTCCTCACCCAGCTTTGGTGCTTCCTCTTTCTTCTCCAACTCCTCTTCCTCTGTTGCCCAATGACTGTGGAGAGCAGGGCCTGTCCCAGAGTGTCAACAACCTATTGGGGGGGGGGGTGTCACACCCTTAACGAAAAGCAACTCTCTCTTGCTCAGATATTACCAAATGTCCATAGCTCCTCAACTATTGGAGGGATGTTTTGCCCATTTCCCCTGCTGGGATTTTGTCTTGCTTGAGTTAGTACAGATCTTTGTCATGTTGTCAGAGTCCCTGTGAGTTCACATAGGCTGCATATTTTGAATATTAGTAAATTATATTTGTGGCACTTTAAATCAATGGAGAAAAGATAGATTCTCCAATAAATGCTACTGAAGTAAATAAAAATCCATTTGAAATTTAAATAAATAAATAAATAAAAACCAAGAAGATGAATTCCATACTAAAGCTTTGTAGTAAAAAGAAGTTCAGACATTTTAAATTAGAAATTCAAGTAAGGAAACTGCCAGAAGAAAACAGGGCTGAATATTTTCCTCATCTCAGTATGGGGAGAACCTGTCATAAAACCCCAACCTCAGAACACATAACAAGATTCAAAGATTAGCTAAATATGAGAACGAATGTACATAAGCATGTACATGTGAAGTAACGGATACAATGGGAAGGAATTGTTATGTGTATATATCATGAATATATCATGCATATATCCAAAGGTGATTACTCCTAGCAAAACAACAGGCTCTTAAGAGAAAAACAACCAAACAAACTTGTTCAATAGAGTAATTGGCAAAAGATAAAAACAGACTACACACACACATGATGAATGGTTAGTTTGTTTGTTTAGTTCAAACTCATTATGAATTAATTAGAAACAAAAGCTAAAACACTGGAGTAATACAGAGCAAGTTCAAGGACAGGCAGGGCTACACAGAGAAACCCCAAAACCTTGTCTCAAAACAACTGTATTTCCTTTGAAAACTTTTCTACATTATTATCATTTTCTAGATTTTTTTGGTAGATATTGAAGTGTAAACTTTCACATCCTAGGCTTCTAAATTATTAGAAATAACATGAATGGAGCTCAAATATAAACTCAGTGCAAAACAGATTACAGGCAAACGGCTACAGACATAAAGTTATAAAACACCACAAATAGAGTGAATGCCAGTTATCAGTGATCACAACGAAGATTTAAAGTGAAGATTAAAAACCAGATTATTGTAAATGCCTTGACTGCTTCATTTCACTTAATTCACTCAAGAACATCTTTATTATTATTATTATTATTATTATTATTATTATTATTATTAAGTAATTTTATTCTGTGCACAGGGAACTTACCAAAAAATGGTCTCTTGATTTTTAAGAAACTCACTATGTCTTTAAAGATAATTATATAAAGATTATAAATACGATAAGTCACATTTGACCTTTCTTCTTAATATTTTACTATTTGAGAATTTCATAAGATATATTTTGATCACATTCACCCCCAGTCCCTCCCCTCCTCCATTCCTTCCAGAGAAAATCCACCTTCACCTTCCTGTCCCTCAGATCAGATCCATCCTCACCTCCCTGTCCCCAACCTTCACGTCCTCTTTTTTGAAACCCATTGAGTCTAATGGTGCTGCCCACACACTCATGATATCACATTGTGGATACTAATCCACTAGAATGTGAACCTACCAGGAGCAATACTAGGAAAAAAGAAAAAAGCCTCACTCTTCCTCCCTCCAGAAGCCATCAACTTCATAGCTCTTCAGTTAGGCTTGGGAGTTCATGACCCCTCCTTTTCCCATGCTAGAATACTGACTGACTTGATACCATGCAAGTCTGGTGCAGACAACCAAAGCTACTTTGTGTTCATTAGTTCAAAGGTCCTAACAGTCCAAGAGTTAGTGTCCTTCTCAAGTCATCCTTAACTAAAGGTGATTAGAGTTTTCTCTGTGATAGTCTAAGAATTTATGCTGCCCTTACCCCCCATTTTACCTATAATTATAAACCACCATCTGTAAATTCCCATATTAGGTTTCAAAGGGGGAGATTTAAAGACTGATTGATAGGATAACCAGGTGTAGTGGCTCGGGTCTGTAATGTCAGTGGGGGCTGACACAGTAGGGCTGCAGTACTCAAGGCTGGCCTGGACCACATAAGGAGATACAGAAACTGTATCGAAAACAAAAAACAGTCTTCAAAATCTGTACTGTCTGTAGTGTTGACGTCCCTTCTGCAACTGAGTCAGCAAGAAAAATAAATTGTATATGTCCATAGAAACAATTATAGCCTTTCTTTATGCACTTATATTTTATTGCTCACTTGTATCTGTGAAAATTAATCTTCATCATCAAGTTGACTTGATTTAGAATCTCTTAAGGCTTGTACCTATGGTGTGTCTGTGAGGGAGTTCCCAGAATCAACTGAAGGGGAAAAGCCCACTGTGAAGGGAAGTGACACCACGCCATGGTGCACATGGTCTCTGAATGCAAAGGAACATTAAGGAAATCCAATTGAGTGCCTGTATTCTCCTTTCTCCGCTTCCTCTCAATGAGCAAGTCCCCACCACCACAGCTACAAACTGCTCCTGCGACCATATTTTCCTTATGACAGTGGGTTGTCGCCACAATCGGGCGCCAAAATTGGCCCTCTTCAAGTTGCTTTCTTGATGTGTTATCAGACACAGCAGCATAAAAGGTACAAATACAGTCTTGCTTCAGATGCAGGTGTGATGGTCGGTCATAAACCTGTTATTTACTAGACAGGGTGATTATGATCAGTTATGCACAGGCATCCCACATATTCACAGACCATTCTAAGCTCTCAGAGAGAGTGGAGAGGGAGGCCTGTCAATCCCAAGAGTCTCGGAAATGGAGCTCAGTTCAGAGTGTCTGGAAAGCTCCACAAGGTGCCTCATACCTGCTGAAGCAGGAGGTTCACCCAGGGTTTCAGGACATCCTGAACCACAGTATGAGATTATGTCTCTAGGGCTAAGGGGAGACAGGATGCAAAACTGGCAGACACACAAATGGAGTCACATCTACCAAGAAGGATGCCCTGAAAATATTTGTCTCAAACAACTACTGAGTATTTTGTGAACCATCTCATGTCACCAGAAGTGCCCAGGGATTAAAGTGACATTTGATCATATTTACAAACAACTTCAACTTAAGAGGCTCCCTGCTTTCTTATAGACCAACGGACCAACCATGGGCAGAAATGTCTAAAAGGTGGTGATAGGAAGTCGTTTGGAATGTGTGCCCTAAGTGGTCAAGTTTAGTTACATTGTTTCACTTAGAAACTCAGTGTTGCCTTGAGTTTGATTCCCATCTCTGCAGAAAAGGAAAATCAAAAGTGAGTAATAGAAAATACAGGGCAAAAGGAAGATATAAGTGTTGGCTTGTTCTCCTATAAAAGAAAACACCTACATGGTCAAATCTATGTACAACAGTGCAGGATTTGTCTCTTCACAGAATCCATGAGAGAGACTACTTTGCAACAGCATTTGAAAAATCTTCAACCGTCTATAAAAATCATGTTCTAAAACACAACTACATATAAAACCAGGATTTGGGTTGTCCCACAATGTTTCAAACCATGAGAAATGAGTCCTTTTGTCTTCTAATTTGGGATCACAATGATGTTTAGAGTACAATCATGTGCAGATAAAACAATGAAAACATCAACGCCTCTCCACCTAAGATCCACAGGAACTGAAGTCTGCAAACACTGCAGCAGCGGACGTGGGTGCCTGTGCACACCAAGTGACACTCGACGCCATGTTCCGCCTTACATCATAAAAGCCAGCAGAGGAGACCTGATTAATCTGTACAACAGATTTCTAATGTGGTGCCCTGTCATTGAGAGCAAGACAAATAGAAACTCATTCCATCTGACTCCAGGCCTTCATGCAGGTTCCTCTATACTGTGGTTCTAAACTTATTATTCATGCTGTGTTTTATTCCTCCAATCACTGTAGACCTGGGGCTATTCTATGCCCATGGTGTTGTAGATACCAAAATTTAATTATATTTAGTACTTGGTGATCTAAAATAATATTCGAATAAACCAAATATTTTAAATTAAATACTAGAAACTGTGTTTTATGAATTCATTCAAACAGATTGTCACAAAATACAATGAAGATAGAAACTGATGCCTTCTAATGCCATTAGCTGAGGAAATATTTCACATTATTAAAGCATACTGTTATCTTACTGGGGAAACATTCTGACTTAGTCCTAAATTATCTCAAAGGTTTCATGTATGTGTGTGATATACCTGTGTATATATACATACATATATATCACTCAGATACACAAATATATGTGAACAAAATGAATATTAATGTTTATAAATCCCTCATTAGATACACAGAATTACCTTTAACATATAGAAACAATGGCCTCTTTCCCTCCGTAAGAGACACCCTTCCTCACCACTCCAAAATGGTCTCCATAGTCGACTACAAAGCTTATGAATCTACGAACAAAAACTCATTTCAAAAAAAGTCTTTTAAAAAAATGAGACTCAGTGATTTACATAGAAAATCATAAGCCACAGCTGCTAGCAAATGTGTTGACTCATAAAACCCACCAGCTCATTGAGGAGTGTTCCTTACAGACTCGCAGTGTGCAGAATATGGAAAATTATACCAGGAACACTGTATGCAGCCCAGACTGGCCTAAAATGAATTATATAACCCAGGTTGGCCAGGAACTTGTGATCTTCATGACTAAGTGTCAAGTGTTAAGGTTATAGGTGTACACTATTACACTTGGCTTACCTATAACACTCAGGTAAAATAAACTGCTCTGGGGACTGGTGTTTCATGAGGTCCTCAGAAGGAAGAGCTGCCAAACAACTTAACGAGACGCACATTTACTCAGAGAGGATAATCTCTACTACAGGCCATTAAAGAGACAATGTGTTGCTATCTCAACAAGTCATTATTAGAAAATAAATTGAAATGCTTTGGTAAAGTGTAAGAAAAAAATATTTGAAGTAACAAACTTTGAAACTCTGTTTGACTGTATAGCTCAAGTTACTGTAATTCACGCTGCAGTCAGTTAACAGATTTTGAACTGATCACATATCCCTAAGCTACATCCCGAAAGAACTGCTCCTGTGTCTCTTTACAGTGCCTCCAAATGTAATGCCTTTCATTTTTGTTTTGGTGATAGTCATCCCTTGTCCCTTTTATCTGGAATACAGAGTCTGCCTGCCGTTCTCAAGGCACTAAGCTTACATTCCGAGCAGGGCACATAAAAGACCGTGCCCAGCACACAGCAGTGAATGAGTAGACGGACAACTGTGTGGTGAACCAGTGAGAGCTTCTACTTACATACACTCCTTCATCAAATCCCATACCCATCCTGTGCCCCTAAATGGATGAAACGTGTTATTGTGTGACACAGGCTCACAAAAACACATCAGAGTAACATCTTACTATTAACCCGAAGAAGGACATTACAGAGAGAAATGAAGTGTATTTTTCAGTTAATTTCAATAATGCTGGGAGACAAAAACCCAAACCAATAATAATACAGGTGGCAATGCCTTTCTCCTTTCCTCCTCCTCCTCTTCCTCCTCTTCTTCTTCTTAACCCTCCTCTTCCTCTGCTTCCTCCTCCTCTTCCTCTTCTTCGTTGTTTGTTTGTTTTTGAGACAGGGTTTCTCTGTGCCACCCTGGCCATCCTGGAACTCTCTCTGTAGATCAGGCTGGCTTCAAACTTGCAGATCCACTGTGAGATTAAAAACATACCCCACCACCACCCAGCTACTTTTTTGTTCCCATGCCTACTGTGACTGATGAAGGGGCTCAAACAGCCAACACATTCCCAAAGCATGAGTCAGGCAAATTACTTACACCCCCACACCTCTCCTGGTCCCTCTTAGGACCCAGCATCTTTATTTCATCCTAACAACGCAGCTTCATCTGATACTCTGTGAACACGAGTGGGCTCCCTGGGAGCTGCATATGCATCTAACACCACTGGCCTCCCAGCCAGGAGAGAACTGTGCCTTTCCCCCACCTTTCCCCTTAGCATGAGCCAATAACCAGGCAGGAACTCAGCTAATCATTTAAACTAAACAAATGTTTACACTCACGGAGTCACAGCCTCTCTGACCCAACTATTGACTCTGCCCAAGACACATCCAGGGGACCAGCTGCCTGCCAGCCACAGAGCTAGTATTAGTGGGCATCCTCCTAACCCATTTCCCTGGCAACCTAAAACAATAACACTCGATGAAGTAGGGCACTGGTGTGCAACCCACTGAGACCCAACCTTCCCCAAACTAGCTCTCATCCCCAACTTCCACGACACAAAGGCACAAAATTCACAAATGCTATACAAATAGAACGCCCTCTCCACCCCCATCTTCCTAGGCACTAACACGAGTTTCAGAGGAAACTCTGATTATCTACGCATCTAGGCCTGAGCACAGCTGCTGGACTCCTAAGAAAGGGCAGCTCTCAGCAAAGTCCTTTACGGATTCTCTCCCATCGTGTCCAAAAGATAGAGCCACTCAATGGGTTCCTCCTAGGTAACTGTGAAAGAGAAAGACACACACACACCCCTTAAGTGCCTAGTAGGCTGTGCTTTCACAATAGAACGGAAATCATGATTAAGAACAGCACCCCACTGTTTTTAAATAAGCAAATAAGAAACAGCCTACAACACAATAAGACTTTGAAAATGATCACAGGACTTTGGAAGCCTAATTTTAAGGCACACTTGACCTCCCCCTCCCTCCAGAAAGGTGAGATTTAGAATGAATCTGACATTAAGCATTACAAGCAGCCCAAGCTTTGTGGTAAGTTTTTAGGAACTGATAACATTACTGGTGTAGGATAGACAGATATGGGGAACTCAGCGTCAGGGTTCAGCAGAAGCAGCTTGGATTGCTGCAACATGACTACAAACCACAAGGCTCACCACCTCTGATTGTTACCGTGGGTGTTGCAGTATGTGTCATGCCAGTGAATCTTGTGAGATCTTCTCTTACTTGCTTCCAAATTAAACAGCAACGCAACCAATTCAGAATGACATCCTAAAATATCTGCTTATAAATTATACAAGAAATCATAAACATATACCTGAGTGCCTCACCTTGTCTTAATTTTTTAAAATACTGGAAACTTGAAGCACATGTTTTTAAAAAACAGATTTGATATACAGCTAGAGGGAAATGAAACAGGACTGGAGAGCTGGTTCCCTGATTGTCTTTGCTCCTTGCTACTTTTTTTATACAAAGACCTTGACGTATCTATGAGTGGCTGTCAGATGCAAGTAGCACAACCCCATCTGGTCACTATCTCCTCACTCGCTGCTATCACACCCCACACCATCTTACAAGGACAGCAGGGTCTTTGCCCTGGCTGTTCTTCCTGCAAGGCATGTTCTTCTCCTGACATCTCTATGTATCCCTCTCGGTCTTTGGCCATTTGGCTAAAGTCCTTTCCTTGCGGATGCCCTCCTGGGCCGCCGCCCACCACCTGTCTCCTCGGATGCTTTTCTTCCTTCTAAATGAGTATATTAATATCCCGGGTGGACAGCACTGCCTCACAACCCTTCTCTTCACTGAAATGCAAAGCTAACAGAGGCTGGGAATAGCTGGTACCCACAGAGTTGTAGGAAAGCGTAGTAAGCACCTCCTTGATAACCGGGCGTATCTTCTGCTGCTGTTTCTGTGTGCTGTGAGCCTTCCTGATGGGCTATGGAGTCTGCTGACGCCACCTCACGGGCCTCTGCCTAGTCAAAAGCTCTTGCTCCTCTCCTAGGTTTTTTCTTCCTCCCCATGCTCAGTTTCAGATCGGGTTAAAAGGAGCTTTCAGGATAAGTGATCTAAAACGGTTCCTGGAAGTAAGTAGAGTGTAAGGAGATCAATAAGTAGAGGCAAGGTGCAGGTTGCCACAGAGAGCCCCACTATCTTCACTTTGTATGGTTTTTTTGCAATCTTTGGATCATATCACTGTAGATATTTCCAGAAAGAAGGCTGACATTTAATCGATTTAGGAAATAGGTGACCTTCTTTGTATCTGCTTGCTTTGTAGAAAGGAGAACAAATTAAACAGGTATATTAAATTGATTTTACTTTTGATCAAAATCTATGACCGTGCTGTTAAAGGTACTACAGATAAGCAACTTAACACAGATCCAGTTGGTTTGTCATCTGACAGGACATTCCTTCCTTGCAGCTTCATAAAGCCTCAAATTAACTACTGGGACTTTGCTAGGGACCACCAAATCTCTATTTTAACAATTAAAAAGAAGTTTACCCAGTCTATGCCAGAATTTATTTAGGAAGGCAAAGCATTATCTTCCAACCTTAAAAGCAAAAATTTAAGTAGATGAAAATAGTCAAGTTTAGAAACAATGATTTTAACTAAACTAGCCACACTGGGTATGCAAATACAGTACTTCCATGACTGCAATGAATCAAACAATAGTTTGACATAAGAATACTTAACACTGAAAAATGGAAAGGATGCCTTAAGGAAAACAATCCGTATCTCTTTGGAAAAAAAAAAATCAATGTGCAGGAAAGAAATGCTAGACATACAGAACTCTGAGCACCCTTTTCAAAATGATCACCGGCCCTAAATTGTCCCTGAACTAGCACACGTGTATTATGGATGAGTGTCCAGAGAGGATCCTCTTCCTCAGCTGTGCACAAACATCACGGGACAAGAAACGATTATAATCAGCAAATGATTCTAAAATAGATTACTGGGGCAAGGCTTTGTTTAAGTCTTCTCAGATGGATCAGGCTCAGCTCTGTCTTTCTGCAGAGAGTGGAGGACAGAGCACTTTCCAGTTCCCAGCCGCTGAGCAGAGCCAGGACTGGACTGACCAGGGCAGGACTGAGAGTGGCCCACACCCATGGTGGCAGAGGCTGTGCTTTCCGGAGAAAAGCGAAGATGTAGCTGTGGCCTCTAGTCACTAGCTGAAATGGTTTTAGAAGAAGATGCTTGCACAAACCATAATTATGCAGTTTGTGATTTTTTTTATACAGTTCTTCGAAGAGAATCCTCCCTAAATGTCTAAATCTAAAAGTCTAAAATTGGTCTTACTTTCCCGTTTTCAAGTATAATCATGAGTGCAAATTAAGCTGCAGAGTTCATCCACAGCTCGGTCCGCATCCCACCTGGAACCTATCTACATCGGCAGGAATTCCGTTTCACATTCTCCAGTGGACTGGCCTTCCCTAAGGGACCATCTCTATTGGCCAAAGGTCCTTCCTCGGCTCTGGCTATCTTCTCTCTACACTGATAAACAGACAAAGACTGACACTTCTTACTCAGAGTCTGACAATGTCCCCTGCTACCTCACCAAGCAAGAAGTTCGACACTACAGACTCCCTTCCTAAATATAACCTAAATGACCCATGATTCCTTTCATCATAAACAGCTTTGTTCCAAACTTTATTTATTATTTATTTATGTATTGGTACAAACAACTATATTTTAAAAGCTTTGTACACAGACTTTCCATAAAAGTTCAGACAGAACTTCTGAGCGATTTCATATTGTCTACAATAAGGCTATCTCTAAATGAAGGTAGGATCCAAGAGAGGCAACTTAGCTAAGTCCTTGATGTCAAATATTCCCATGACAATACACCCCCTTCAGTGCCACCAGCACTGAGCATTAGAAACATGCTGCCAGTGTGTGAGTGGAGTAATACGCAAGCTGTCAGTTCAGTGCATTAGGTCTTTGTATCTCCTCAAAGTTCTACCCTTGATATAAATTAATAGGTATCAAAATACTTAAAATTCATCTCTCATGCTATTTAGTTATCTTAATGGAGTCATCAGTAGAAGCCACAAAAACAAAAGAAAGAACATGGTATACAGTACCTAAGAGGTGACTTCATAAATAGAAAATTTTAAGTATTAGTGCCCAGGTGTTTTTGTATAAGGTATAAGCTTTTTATTTAATAATGTAGGTGAGTTTATAAATCTTTAAGTAAAATACTAATTTGTGTTATAAATGTGAGTCTAATGTTTCAACTGGCATTTCTGTTATGAATATATCCTATAAAACATGGAAAAACTGGTGCACAGCTTTTTATAATGGCATCTGTAGATATGTTTCACATCAGTAAAACAGTATTTAACACTAAGGACTTCCCTATTTACCCATAAAGCCATGGATTGGCTACAGGAAAGAGCGTAATGCAGCAAGAATACGGAAACCAGGATAAGCATTGCCAACCTATATATTGCCAAAGTTGTATAAACTTTGGGCACATTCTAGAGCCTTTCTGGGCTTCAGTTTTCTTCTGTATGAAATTATGAGTGTGACAAAAAGACACAAAGTAAAGTCAAGCGAAGGTCAAATCCATGAAGGCAGAAAGAAGTATTTGTACCCTGAGCTTTTGTGTGTGTGTGTGTGTGTGTGTGTGTGTGTGTTAAGAGTCACAACTCTTTCAGGAACAAACCTGAAAAGGAATGTGCATACTCACAGATCTGGACTGTCCAGGAATAGTCTACATTCCAGGCACACCAAGCTCGAGATGTTTAACTGACAGCTAAAGCCAAATCTCTTGATCTCTCAGCCCATGTCTCTCCACGTTGGCTTTATAAGCAGACAGATATGTGCTGAGAGTGTAAGACAGCTGAACTTCCATTCTACAGCAGTTTTCTTTCACAGTAACTATGATTATCTCTCATTATCCTTTTTCTGTCTGTGTCCATCTCTGAGCTCCCTACTCTTGGGCAAAGACAATTTATAAACCAAATGGTAAGGAAGGAATTACACAGGGAACAGACAAGGCCTCGCTGTCAGAAAAGTAGAAAGAGCAGAGGAGAGAGGCACAGGAGAAGATGTCCACTCTAACTTAGGTATTTGTTTAATTAAATATAATCACATTCATAAGGAAACTTTGGCCTCCTCTAGATTCTATTTCTACTACTTTGAATTTAAAAAGGCCAGTCAATTATGCCACTATTAGTTAAGAATGGATGATTTGAAAGAGGGGTGGAAATACAAGAAGATGGGTAGGTAAGTTAAGTTACGTATACTTGCCTTTCTAGGTCATCCTACAGCTGAAGTCAAACTTCATTCCTTTTTTTTTTTTTTTTTTTTTTTTTTGATACTTTATTTACATTTCAAATGTTTCCCCCTTTCCAGGTCACCCCTTGGGAAACCCTGTATACCTTCCAACCTCCCCTGCCTCTATGAGGGTATTCCCCCACCCACCCACCCCCATCTTCCCTCCCTAGCATTCCCCTATACTGGGACATCTAACACCCTCAGGCCCAAGGGCCTCTCTTCCCCCTGATGGCCAACAAGGCCCTCCTCTGCCGCATATGTGGCCAGCTCCATGGGTCTCTCCATGTGTATTCTTTGGTTGGTAGACCAGTCTCCAGGAGCACTGGGGGGAGGGGAGGTTCAGGCCAGTTGAGACTGTTGCTCCCTCCATGGGTCTGCAAACTCGCTCAGCACTTTCAGTCCCTTCTCCAACTCCTCCATCTGGTACCCCAAGCTCAGTCTAATAGTTGAATTGAATCATGAATTGAACAGTGAATTGAATCATGGGTGTTCCGAACTTTTGGGCTAATATCCACGTATCAGTAACTACATACTGTGTTCGTTCTTTTGTGACTGAGTTACCTCCCTCAGGATGATATTTTCAAGGTTCATACATTTGCCTGTGAAATTCATGAAGTTGTTGTTTTTAATAGCTGAGTAGTATTCCATTGTGTAAATGTACTACATTTTCTGTATCCATTCCTCTGTTGAGGGACATCTGGGTTGTTTCCAGCTTCTGGCTATTATAAATATGGCTGTTATGATCACAGTGGAGCATGTGTCTTTATTACATGTTGGAACAACTTCTGGGTATATGCCCAGGAATGGAATAGCTGGGTCCTCAGGTAGTATTATGTTCATTTTTCTGAGGGTCCGCCAAAATGATTTCCAGAGAGATTGTATCAATTTGCATTCCCACCAACAATGGAGGAGTGTTCCTCTTTCTCCACATCCTCGCCAACATTCTGCTGTCACCTGAGTTTTTGATCTTAGCCATTCTGACTGGTGTGAGGTGGATCTCAGGGTTGTTTTGATTTGCATTTCCCTGATGACAAGGATGTTGAACATTTCTTTAGGTGCTTCTCAGCCCTCTGAGTTTCCTCAGTTGAGAATTCTCTGTTTAGCTCTGCTCCCCATTTTTTGATAGTGTTATTTGGTTCTCTGGAGTCTAACTTCTTGAGTTCTTTGTATATACTGGACATTAGCCCTCTATTGGTTAGGATTGGTAAAGATCTTTTCCCAATCTGTTGGTTGCTGTTTTGTCCTATTGACAGTGTCCTTTGCCTTACAGAAGCTTTTATGAACCAAATGGATTTAACAGCTATCTATAGAACATTTCATCCTAAATCAAAAGAATATACCGTCTTCTCGGCACCTCATGGTACCTTTTCCAAAAATTGATCATATAATTGGTCACAAAACAAACCTCAACAGATATAAGGAGATTGAAATAATCCCATGCCTCCTATCAGATCACTACAGAATAAGGTTGGTCTTCAATGGCAACAACAACAACAACAGAAAGCCCACATACACATGGAAGCTGAACAATGCCCTACTCAATGATAACTTGGCCAAGGAAGAAATAAAGAAAGAAATTAAAGACTTCCTAGAATTTAATGAAAATGAAAGTACAACTTACCCAAACCTATAGGACACAATGAATGCAGTGTTAAGAGGAAAACTCATAGCTCTGAATGCCTCCAAAAAGAAACTGGAAGAGCATAAACTAGCAGCTTAACAGCAAAGCTGAAAGCTCTAGAACAAAAAGAAGCTAATACACCCAAGAGGAGTAGAAGGCAGGAAATAATCAAATTAAGGGTTGAAATTAACCAAGTAAAAACTAAAAGAACTATACAAAGAATCAACAAAACCAGGAGCTGGTTCTTTGAGAAAATCAACAAGATAGATTAAACCCTTAGTCAGACTAACCAGCGGGCACAGAGAAATTAACAAAATTAGAAATGAAAAGGGAGATATAACAACAGATTCTGAGGAAATTCAAAAAATCATCAGATCCTACTACAAAAGTCTAAACTCAACAAAATTGGAAAATCTGGATGAAAATGGACAATTTTCTAGACAGATACCAAATACCAAAGTTAAGTCAGGATTAGATAAACCATCTAAACAGTCCCTTTCTAAGGAAATAAAAGCAAACTTCATTCTTAATAGTGCAGCCTTCCTTTGCATCATATACAAAGATTAACTCAAAATGGATTATTGTCTGAAATATAAAAGCTAGAACGAGTAATTTCTCAAAAAACCCAAAAGTGTAGCTGTACAAGATCCAAAACTTGGTAATGGCTTCTTAGATATGAATTATATCCATGAAAAGCAAAGAAGACAATGGGAAGCTGGACCAAATCAAAAGTGTTAGTGCTTCTCATCATAACAACAAGAGATTAAAAGACATGCCCAAAAATGGAGGTGACTTTGCAGCTCATGTCTCTGATGCAAAACTAGCATCCATAATCAGTGCTATCTTTGCATCCATAATCAATGACAGACTGCAAGTCAATAACATAAAAACAAGCCATTTAAAGCCCATGCTTCAGCCAGGTATGGTGACACACGCAGTTGACCCAGCACTGGGGAGGCAGAGACAAAGGCAGACAGAACCCTGAATTTAAGGCCAGATTGCTCTACAGAGTGAGTTCCAGGGCTGTCTCAAAAGAAAAGGAGGAGGAGGAGGAAGAAGAAGAAAAGAAAAAGAAAAAGAGAAAATGGGAAAATAAGAAAAGCAATAAAAGCTAGTGCTGAATAGTTATATCTCCACAGAAGATAGACAACAGCCAGTGTCAAAATGAAACGGTGCTTAATCACTAATCATTACAGAAATAGAAGTCAAGACCAGGTACACTTCCCTTCCAGTGTGATGGATAACATCAAACAGACAACAGGCATCACAAAAGATGTTCTCTGACACTGCAGGTGAGATTTCAAGTGTGCTCTCTGGAAAGTGCTTGGCAGTCCCACTGACAGCTATAAACACAGTGGTGGAATGTCCCAGAAGATCAATTTTTCTAATATACGCCAAAAATGGAAACATATGCCAACACAAAATTTGTTGGTGAATGTTTACAATTTATTCACAGTAGCCAGAAAGTAAAAATGGCCCAAATGGCCCTCAACTGATTAATAAAAATATAAAATGTGGTTTGTATGAAGGAAATACAGTCTTTACTGGTAAATTCATTTCCACAACAAACAAAAGTAAACACAAATGGTATCCCAGTTAGACGGGATGAAAAACTGAGACGTTTCTGCCAGTGAGAATAGGTATCTTTCAGGAGTGGTGAGAATGTACTGGAGTTAATTGATGGCAAGGATTACGTGTATGAATATATGGAAAGCCAGCCACTGGCTAACACACTGAAGAACGAATTTCCTGGCAGAATTTGAATATTGACAAAGGCTTACACATTACCCAGGAATTATAACTTGGTAGGCAATGCAAGATTACGGAGATGAGACAGAGCAATATGTATTTATGAAGATACTCACACTGAGGCTAAGGGCAAGAAGCTCAGAGGTGGGGCTGGAGAGATGACTCAGCAGTTAAGAACACTGACTGCTCATCCAGAGGTCCTGAGTTCAATTCTCAGCAACCACATGGTGGCTCACAACCATCTGTAATGGGATCTGATGCCCTCTTCTGGTGTGTCTGAAGACAGCTACAGTGTTCTCACATACATAAAATAAATAAATCTTTAAAAAAAAGGGGGGGGGGGGGACTCAGAGGCAGAGCAGATTTATGTATACTATTCACAAGGCCCTGCTCCATTCTCCATACCCCTAAGTCCTGCCAAGAAAAGTATGAACACTCAAAACTAAGGAAAATGACATTGCTCATTATGCTTTAAATGGAAATGGTAAATAATATTATGGAATTTGGTAACAGCTGAATTTGGATAATAGAATTGTCTTAATCTTTACATGTGTTTTAATTTTTTTCAAATAAAAAATATTAAGAAACTGACATTAAAATTGCACTCATGTGATTACAGGGCAATCAGGCTAGATACATCTTTAAAGGGAATCTCCTGACAGTGAAGTAAATATTCAAAGGCTGAAGCCAAATTATGGAGTCCACTCAGAGAGATGAACAAAATCTGCCTGCTATTCACATTGCTTCTAGAACATTCCTGTCTAAGATGTTTCCTCTAATTAACTAAAACCATATTTCAGGGCAACATTTTCCTAAACTACACTGTATGCAACACCAAACAATTCTCCAGATAGAAACAGATGTCTCAAACACAAGTGACCAAAGAAGTTCAAGAAAGGGTCCATCAGAGTTAGCTATTGGTTATGTTTATTCTCAGGCCCTTCATACACTCACATGTATGATGAACCACCCAAAAGGAGGCACAGGCTGCCCCCTTGGGGAAGCATGAGAATCCACTTACACCTATATTCTATCTATAAAGCCCATGAAGTAATTTCTCAGAGAACCAGAGGATAAAATCAAAACCACCTCCAGAACCTGATATGAGCACATACCCACCCCCATGAACTCTTTCATGCACCTTTACTCTTGGAGTCTCAGTATATAGTCCAGGCTAGCCTTCAACTTATGAATCTCCTGGCTCAGCCTTCCACCCGAGGGGATCCCAGTGCACCATTCATATCCAGCTCTTTCCTGTCTCTTCCATCTGGCGATGGGGATGTCTTAGTTTGGGTTTTACTGCTGAGAAGGAACACCATGATCAAGGCAACTCTTATAAAGGAAAGCATTTATTTGAGGCTTGATTTACAGTTTCTGAGGTTTATTCTGTTATCATCATGGCGGGACACATGCCACTGTGCAGGCAGACATGCTACTAGAGGAGCCAAGAGTTCCACATCCTGATCTGAAGGCAGCAAAGAGGAGACTGGATCCCACACCCGGCAGAGCTTGAGCATAGGAGACTTCCACGCTGGCCCCCAAAGACACACTTTTTCCAACAAGGCCACAACCCCTAACTGCCACTTCCCATGCACCAAGCATTTAAACACAAGAGGCTGTGGGGGCCATGGCTGTTCAAACCACCACAATGGGTCCTTGGAGATAATGTTCTTCAATAAAGAAAAAAAAAAAATATTTGAGCTAAGCCTAGAAATAAAACAAGAAATGAACTATGCAATGTTCTATTCAAGGCAATTAAGGGCCTGAGAGGGAAGGGGCCCATGGAGCTCTTAGGATCTTACAGGGGAAAGGAAAAGAGAGGAGAACACAGATGGAGGGAAGGGTGGGGATGATGCCCACAGGAGGACTGCTCCACAATACTGTACAGCATTATTCTGCACATGTGGGACAGACTATACATGTGAATCTTTGATGTTGAACATCCCAGAAAATAAGTTTAGAAATCCTCCTTTTCCTTTTCCTTATGAAAACTTTCTTAGAAAGAGGTTAAGCAGCTAGGATACACTGAAACCTGCAAGAATTTCCCATTGTTACTCAGAAGCTTTCCCGCAGTCCCCCTTTTACTTATTTTTTTTTTTTGAGCTATACTTTCTAACATTTTTACTTTATAAATTCAATGAAATACGATCATATCTATACCCCCATCTCCCCAGCCAAACACCCCCTTTTCTGATAACCCCCACAAAGTCCAGTCAGTCACACTTTTAATGATAAACTCAGACGGTAACTGAGATTAAAAGTGACCCAGTGTTTTTGGCCCAATTCTGCTTTTTAACTTGTTTGCTGCCATTCACTGAGCTCTTAAGGGGGAAACATGCCAACAAATGTAAAGACCTATAGGAACCAGGATTTCTTGACTTCCCTCACAGTTCAAAGATCTGACAATGTTCGGATTTTAATTCAACAGGATACAAAAGCTGGACATGAAATGGCGTGCCTGTCCTTAACACATGCTTGTCCTGCTTCAGATGAACCTTCCAAATATACCAATACCAAGAGCATGCATACACACACACACACACACACACACACACACACACACACGGAGAGAGATGGGGGTTAGAGAGGAGGGAAATGTCAGGAACAGAGAGAGACAGAGGCAGAGAGACAGAAAGCCCATTGCATTTATTTAATGTTGATTCTGATCCTGATTTTATTTTTATTAAATGGGAATTACACTCACCTACACTTTTATACACATAAAAAATTGATGATGATAAACCTGCATTAGCCAATTAAAAGGAACAAGCCAGGAGATTTTCCAGATATCTAGTTGACATTGCTTACTACAGCTGAATCCTGCCCTTTCTAGGAAAAACAGAATGTAGTTATTTTTTTCAAGTAAATCTTTCACAGTCCCAAGGTAGGGCTGAGCTGCCCAAGAAAGAACTGAGATTTACAAGAACACCTTCAAACCCTGGCAGCAGAATCCTCTCTACCTGTTTTGCTCTTCATCTTGCTACTAATTCATTCGGTAAGGCACAAAGGAGCATTGCTCGCAGTTTACTGTGGATTATCACGTAGGTCATACACAATTGAACAGTAGTTCGCAACATGTGGGTCATGACCCCCTGGGGTGGCATATCAGATATTTGTTTACATTATGATTTATTACAGTAGCAAAGTCACAGTTATGAAGTAACAATGAAATAATTTTATAGCTGGGGTGACCACAACATGAGGAACTGTGTTAAAGGGTTGCAGCATCAGGAAAGTCATGACATGAGAAGATGAAGGCCATAAACTGGCTGTGCATGGTGGCTCAAGCTTTCAATTTTAACATCCAAGGAACAGATGCAGGCAAATCTATGTGAGTTCAAAACCACCTAGCCAGAGTTCCAGACAAGCTAAGAATACTGTCTTAGAGTTTCCATTGCTGTGCAGAGACACCATGACCAAGACAAAATGGGACAAAATTTATAAGGGACAAAATTTAACTGGGGCTTGATTTACAAGTTCAGAGGTTCAGTCTATAAATCATCATGGAGGGAAGCATGGTGCAGGCTGGCATGGTACTGGAGGAGCTGAGAGTCTACATCTTGTTCTGAAGTCCAACCAGAGAACACCGGATGATCAGACAGATAGGTGGAAGCTCTCTCAAAGCCAACCCCCACAGTGACACACTTCCTCCAACAAGGCCATACCTACTCCCACAAGACCTCCTAATAGTGCCACTCCCTGGGCTAAGCACATTCAAACCACCACAGATACATAGTGAGACACCATCTTAAAACAGAAAACAAACAAACAAAAAGAAAACAAATGAACGAAAGAAACAAACAAAGAAGAGCCATAAATCATTTTGGAGACGTGGTGACGATTTTAAAACCTGCTGATTCTTGCTCTATCCTAGTAGTCAACCTGCCTTACCCCTGTCATATCAAAACTGCTTGAGATCCGATGTCACCCCAAGTAGAATAGCTATCCCCAAGAAGCCAAAAAACAACAAATGCTTGGGAGGATGGAGACAGAGGAACATTTGGATATTATTAGTAAGAATCAGTAAAGTAATACAGCCGCTGTGGAAGTCAGTGTAGAGGGTTCTCGAAAGAATTACAAAACGTGATCATATGACCCAGGTAAGTATATACTCCTGGATCCATGTCAAAAGAGCCCTAAATCAGCACCGTACAGCTTCTTGCATATCCATGTTATTACTGCAACACTCACAATATCCAACATCCAGAGCCAGCCTAGATGTCCATGGACAGATCATTCACATACGTAATGGTACACATACACAATGGAACTTTATTCAGCCATGAGGAACTGAGATCATTGTGTGAAGCAACAAGAGCCAGGTGCAGAAAAGAAGACATCATGTTTTCTCTCAGGTGCAAAATGTAGGGTGCGTGCGTGTGCGCGTGTGGCACATGAAAGCAGACAGGAAAGAGGAAGACTGTCAAAGATGCAGGTGACAAAGCTGAAAGGAGGAGCAGAGGGCTTAAGAGGGAAAGCAGAAGAGAGGGGAACAGGGATGTCAGTGAGGAAGGAGAGGGATGAGAGCAAAGGTTAACACTGCATGTGTACAAAATTGCCATCAAGAAACCCATTACATTGCTCGACCACTTAAACAATTAAAGACTGATAGAAAACAATAAACAAGAGAAAAGCCACTAACTTTTTAACATAACAAATGATTATCCATTGCTTCCGAACTATTTTTAGAAAGACAAAAATATTAAGTTGCTCATAGGCATTTCCTGCTTCAATTTAAAAACAAGAAAACCATTTCGCACTGAGCGTGGGGCACAGCATCAGACTGTACATGGGCTGTGGGGCTTGGAGGGGCTACAAGCTGATGCTTGTTTTGCCTTTGGTGGTTCTTCCTACAATGACCCAACATTGATTTTATCAGTTAAGTACCCAAGAAGCAGCTCAGCATGCCACCACGGCCGGAGGTGGACACATTCTGATAGAAAAAAAAAAAAAAAAAATGAAAGCAGAGCCTTTCTCTACTTGAAATCTTAAACTTTACAGGAGATTTCTTTTCTCCTTTCTCTTGATTTGCTGCACACAGAATTTTAAAACGTGGGCTTCAAGGGTTTTCATGTACGGTACCTATCAAATGGCTAAGGGAAAATGTCTAGATGCCTTTGATTTCAGTAACACATTTAAAGTTTTAGAGAAATAAAGTCTTACAGTTCTTGTGACTGAAACAATCACCGGGAGAGTGCGTTCATCCTGGCCCAGTTCAACAAGTCATCGTATCTCAAATAGGTTTTGATACTAATCATTTAGTTTTTGGAACTTGTAAAACTTAGAAATTTCTTCCGACCTTGACACTTTGTTGACCACTCTTCCCCTTTAAACCTACTGCTCACTACATTGTGAATTCTTGGAGAGCAAAAGCCAAGGTTGCACCATTTGTCTGTCATTCTAGCCCCAGACCTCAGGACAGCACCTTCCACACAGCATTGCCAACACAGTGAATGTTTTCTAACTACTGCTAACAGCAACTAGGAAAAAAGTCAACTTGAAAAGGGTTTAAGCACAAGGTAGCAAATATAAGCAACTTACTATGATAATCTATCTGTATTAAAATATTATAATGAAACACCTTATTTTGCAAAATCTAAACCTTTAAATAAAATGCGAAACATACAATATGAATGTTAGCCTGAGCAAATATTATCTCCTAAAAACCCTGGTGTTGATATTTTACATAATTTTCACTGACTTCAGTCTCTACAGCAGGAAACCTATTGTCTGCAAAGCAATTTCTTCTCTGTGGTGGGAAGAGTACTGTAAAACACAAGCACCACCAAGGAGCTCCTCAACCATAAAACGGACTGAATTTGATTTTGCTTTACTGAAGTTAAAAGTGACTGAAGGGTACAGTGTGTTCTGAGAGAGATGCTAAGTAGAAGAATAGGACAGAACGCTCTAAGCAGAGACTTGGCTAACAATACTTCAATGCTCAGGCACTGAATCGGAAAAAATGGAGACGGGGAATTCCTCTGCTCCTCAGAAGTCCAAAACAGACACCTTAATAAAAGGGAATTAAGGCTAAGACGGTGCCAAGGAGAAAGTTAAGCTGAAGAATAGGGCTTCATATTCTTTCAATTTGTTCACCAAAGACAGGGTCTCCCTGTTGTGTCCGAGCTATCGTTCTGTAGGCTTTCAGAGTGGCTGGACTTACAGATGCTTACCACAATGCCCAACCCCTTTTAATATTCTAAATATAAGCCAGGCCACAAGTTGGTGACCACTTACACCTTCCTACAGATAACTCTTCTCTTGTATGTGGATTTCATCAGGCAATCCTACCAGCTCACGGCTGTTTGGCACCACCATGTGCCCAGTGCTGGTGAGAGTTCAGTGTTAGCTCCCAACATCTCTGACCTGCTGAAGGATGGATGGGATTTGCTGATTCAAAAGGAAGGGTTCAGGGATGTTAACTGCCAAAGGCTCTCCCTCTGGTAAGTAATAAGCACATTCCCATACTATACCAGTAAGTGTTCCAAGGCTACCTTCAAGGGCAGAAACGAGAGCAAAGCAGGACCTGCATTTGTTGATTACTGTTCTTTACTTTTGAGAATCCCATGTATGCATTTTACCAGCACCGCATTGCCAAGGCACTGACTGGCTCATGTCTAGACTCTCACTTCCTACTTACTTGGCATCCCAAGCTTTGGCTTTGTCACCAGTGAAATAAAGAACCCATGGCCCAAATGCCTGTAGTAAAAATCATCAAATCTGCTTCGGGTCTATATTTCTAACCAACAAACAGGCAAAATAACCCTGAGCATAAACAATTAGCATCCAATTTACAAATTCATGACTTATATAAGCAGCATATACAAGTCACAATCAACCTCATATTATAGTTCTACTTAACATTAAGATTCACAAGCTGAAAGTACTCTTGAAAGCGCCTACAGCACTGGGTTAAAGCAAACAACATACTTTAGAAAGTTTTCTCCCAAAGGAAGTGGCCTCGCGGGGATAGTGTCAATTTTCTTTGCCTTTGGTTGAAATTCAATATCTTTTTTGTACTTTTTGAGTTGTTCTAAGATTCCTGCCAGTCAGCCCAGCAAGCAGAATATTTAGTCTTTCAGACACACAGGAGAGTTCTCTCTCTCCTCAGCACAGGCTGGAGTTGCTGGAAACTCTGCCTGGAGCAGCTGGCTGCACAGCCAGCCTTGCTGCAACAGCCTCCTCAACCCCAGCATCAATACACTGATAACCTCACAGACCTTCAGGAGACATCAGGAGGTTCACTGATCTCTACCAGCAACTGTGGCTTTAGTTAATGGAAGCCAGGCTTAACGGTGAAGGATTTTCAAGCACGTGATGGTTGGAAATCCTTCCAGCCAGTCACTAGGTGACTCATGCTGAGAAGGTTTGTCACAATAACCCGAGTATGAACCGTGGGAGTTTGGGTGCCACTGGACATATGTGCTTGGTTAAGTACAGGTTGTTTGAAAATTGGGAGCTCAAGATTCTGTCCAGTTAAAAATCCAATTTCATCAATAAAACCAGCACATATTCTAAAGACCTTGTAACAGCAGGTTCTAAAAACATGGCACAGTTTAATTCAAGAATAAAACCTCATGTGTGGCTGCGTGCTTCACAGTTCTGGGGAACACAATCTACATGAAGCATCTGCGAAGGGTGCCCACTGGGCATAGGCTCTACATGGCCCTTCTCAGCATGCTTCTAAAAGAGCAGCAGAGGCCCAGGTCATCTTTCTCAACCTAAATGTAGTAAGGAAGATTTTTGAGAAATGTGCACATTGTACAGCACCATGCTGACATATATACCAGTACATACTGTTTCCCATCAGCGTGTAAAAATCCGGGCACATGAAACTCCCTTTTATCTGTTCACAGCCTAGATCACAGTATCAGGGACATCATTAACCATATGCTAGGCATTTATGAGGTGCCAGGTACAGATCCAGTTATTTCTGTGCGTATTTACAAATCCACTCTTCTACAGTCATACTGAGAGGCAGTCGCAGTTATTGATCCTGCTCTTGCCAAAGAAGAAACTGAGGCTTGAGAGGGCAAGCCGTTGACACCAGAGTCTGATGCTAGAATCTCTGTTCCCAGCCAGCCAGCCATTGTTCTTTCTCAACTTCCCACATATTCAAAAACGTTGCTTGCAGTGGTTATGCATCAATCCATCGCTGCAGCATGATTTTCAAACCGTATCTCTTCCTCAACAGATCAAGCACCTGCGTTATTTATGCCGTTCGTTTCTGTGGTTGTTAACCTTGGTTGCCAAACACGACTGGGCTCAGAGATAACGGTAAACACACTTCCGGTGTGTCTGTGCGGGTTGTTTCCAGAGACAGGCACCTGGATGAGCAAAGAGGCTAAGACCTACCTAGAACATGTGTGGCACCAGCCCATCAGCTGGTGTCTAGACAGAATGGAAAGTGAAAATACAGGGTAGCTTGTACTCATGCACACTCATGATTTTCAAGCAGGTGCCTTTCTTATTGCCGCCATCACTCACAGACACTGCAATCCAGATTCCCCTGCCTTCCTGTGAGGATCTATCTGTTCCAGCGTCTCTCTAGGATCCTTCAGCCTCTGACTGGGGCGACAAAGTCTTGATTTCCCTGGACAAAGCTTCCAGCTGTTTGGAGTGAGTAGCCCCATCTCCACGGGTTGTCATTTCCCCATCTCCACGAGTTGTCAATGTCCCCTGTGGGATATGCAGTGTCTGGTCATGTATGCCAATCCTGTAACAGCCTTCTTGAAATTCTATGTGCATCTTAGCTCTAAATATTTCTGACTCAAAATATTTCTCAGTATGAAATTCTAAGCTCAATCCTTATCCATTTCATAAAAAAAAAAAATTCTTTTTTTAAGGCTTCAAATTAATAAATCTTTAATTTTTCATCATTAAAAATAAATTTAAATGATTTATATATGCCAAGCACACACACAAGCTTGCACAAATATACATGTGCATACATCATTTTCATCATCACTATCTCCAGAGTGTACCTCTCTTAGGGACTCAGATGGCTGGACTCCTTCTGAACTATTGGAACTTTCCCATAGTCCTCTGCTCCCTTACAGGGCAATTTTCTTCATTCCATTCCCACTTGACATCATTGTTTGTATAACTAAAGACTCTGATAAGACAGGGTAAATCAAAATATCCAATTTATAGATTTTCTTCCCTTTGTAGCTAACTGTACTATAATTGGGGGCAATATTTTTGCATTTATCATAACTGTATTTTAATAAAATTATTTCTGGAAATATACAAGAAGTATTTTTTAAAGCAGCTTCACATTTTAGTCATTTCAACAACAAATATCCATGTTTTTAAAACAGAAAGAAGATATCCTGCCTTAAAATTAAAGACAGATCAGCAGGCTCCTGTCCAATGAAAGGCGCAGGAAAAGTCTACAAACTAACAGAGATTTTTGTCCTGCTTTGAGCTCATAAATCCCCCTCCCCCCCAGATTTTTTGAGTATTTATGCAGAAGTGCAGTTTGTTATTTCAACTGATTTCCAAACAGCAGCCCATGGACTCCTGCTGTCTGTGTAACCAGCCCATATGAGATGTCACTTATCTAACCAGTCCATACAGCCAACAGAAAGAAGAAATGCTCACAAAAAGTTGTTACAAAGTTTCTTAAAATACCAATGTTTAACAGTGGCTACCCAAATCCAAAATTGTTGATCATTTAAGTCACAAAATTTGGTCAGAGCTAACACAGAGGTATTGATACTCTTCAATTAAACCCTCATTATTCTCCTCTTGAATCTACAGTTTGATTTAACCTCATCAGCTACTCAATAGGAGTCACCACAAGGAAAGAAGGTACAATCACACCACAATGAAAGTTCCTCTGGCTAGGGGAAGGGCAAAGTGGCATACATCTGTAATCCCAGTACTCCTTAGACAGAGGCAGGAGGATCATCAAAAGTTCAAGGCCAGCATGGCTGACTTTGCAAGTTTCAGGATAGGCAAAGTTACTTGAAACATTGACAGGAAGCAAGTATGAGAGAGAACACACGACTGACTAAGAATTACTAAAGAGTTACATACAACCTAGTCTTACAAAGATACACAAGCAAAATAAAACAGTAATCTCCCATGATCACTTACATGTGTGTTTATAGCAGCAATTCTTTGTTCATTTTATTGAAATGGATTATTTTCTCACATATTATACTCTGATTACAATTTCTCCTCCCTCTGCTCCCCTCAGTTCCTTCCCCATCTCCCCTCCCATTCGGATCTATTCCCTTTCAGTCTCTCATTAGAACAGAACAGGCTTCTAAGGGATAGTAACAAAATATATTAAAGAATACAATAAACAAAAAACTATCACATCAGAATCAGACAAGACAAACAGAAGAAAAAGAGCACCAGGGGAGGCTCAAGAGACAGAGACACACTTGTTCAAACACTCAGGAAGCTCTTTTAAGAACACACTAAGCTGAAAGCCATAACATATATGCAGAGGACCTGGTGCAGACCCATGCAGGCCCAGGCCCTGTGCATGCTGCCTCAGTCTCTGAGTTCATGTGAAACCTTGCTCGTTTTGATTCAGAGACCCTTGTTCTCCTGGTGTCCTCCATCCCTCTGGCTCTTACACTCTTTCTGCCTCCTCTTCTGCAGGGTTCCCTGAGCTCTGAGAGGAGGTATGATGGAGACATCCCATGAAAGGCTGAGAGTTCCAAGGTCTCTCTCACTCTTTGCATAATGTCTGGCTATGGATCTCTGTATTCATTCCCTTGGGCTGCAGGAGGAAGCTTCACTGTTGCAGCAATTCTTATGATCAAGAAAAGGATAACAAATATCCATCAAGTAATAAATGAACAAAACATAGAATATGCATAAAGGAGCATCATTAAAACACCTAAAAGAATGAAAGACTGAGATACATACAATAGCATACATGAACCTTGAAGTTATGATTCGCAAGAAATACCTTATATACAAAACCTATTTAGCCAATGCCACGGTCTGAAGAAGGTTCGTGGCAGAGATCTCAAAATACATTTCATTTCAGTCTCATCTCTGGTGGGATGATAGTAGGAATGAGGTCTTTGGCAAGTAATTAATTCATGAGGGAAGAAATTAATTAAACCATAAGGGTGGCGTTAGCACCTTTACTAGGAAGACAGAAAGGCAAAGCTTCACTTCCAACAGGTCACCTAGAAGTCCAAAGTTCTACAACCTAGAATAGACCCTCATTGACCCTTCACTCCGCTGATGTCCCTATCTCTGACCTCTAGCCTTCAGAACTGTAGTAAATACTACTTGTAAGACACCGGGATCCAGTTAGTTTGCTACAGCAGCCTGAAGAAGCCAAGGCAGTATTTGATGTCATTCTGGGAATTCCAGAAGATCCTTAGAGACAAAAATGAAGGAAGTAGTTGCCAGTGGAGAGAGGGGGATGCAATCAGATCTGGCACTTCATTTTAGGGTGATGAAAATGTTGGCCCTAAGACAGTATTAGAAAAGCATAAATTAAGGGTGGCTAACTGGGCTGGAGAGATGGCTCAGCAGTTAAGAGCACTTCCACAGGTCCTAATTTCAATCCCCAGCAACCACATGGTGGCTCACAACCATCTGTAATGGGATCCAATGCCCTCTTCCGGTGTGTCTGAAGACAGCTACAGTGTACTCATATACATAAAATAAATAAAATAAACCTTTAAAGGGGGCAGTGGCTAACAACGGATCCTGTCACTGGAGAAAAAAACACGACTTTGTAGCAAAACAAGACAAAGACATCCACTCAATCTATGGCTCTAGCCAAGCTCCTCCTGCTCTGTGGGCCCTGGTTTCCTTACAGAGTAAAGGGAGATCATAGTGTTCATACTTGTAGAAACTGAAATATTCAGCAACATTCTTAGCACGAAGTAACCAGGTAGACAACAAGTTCTCATTCCAAGCCCCATGCAATGCCTCACACCTGTAATTCCAGCACTTGAGCAGTAAGGATGGGAGGATGGAGACATTCAAGGACATCCTCAGCTACCGTGAGGTCAAAGCCAATCGAAGCTACAGAAGACCCCGACTAAAAACAACCAAAAAAGTAAACATTTTTACTTCAGTTGCTAAGTCCAGCAGGTTGTTAGTTAAAGCTTGAGCCAAGCCTTAGGGAATCAAATGACTCCCTAGAGCTGTGCTCATCCATAAAGCAGCCACTGTGTGCATGTGGTTACCTAAATGAACTAAGATTAACAGTTCATTTCTTCAGTCCCGAAAGCCACCTTTCACAGAGTGGACAGTAAGAATTATACAAAAGGGTCACTGTTATACAGCATGGGTCTAGAAAATATGAAACAATCATTGACAGGGATCCAGGACACCTCTGCCACCACAGCTCTAGAGCAGTCAAGATATTCAGTTTAACTATCATGTTTCATACCCGCCCTTAGGCCCTTTAAGTCTAGCTTAAGTTTCTAACATCCCCTACTGAGGGTTCCGTAAAGAGAAGATTGGATTAACAAACTGCATTGAAACACACACACACACACACACACACACACACACACACACACACTTTGAGCAAGAAACGAAAATAAACTTGCAACCCAAATCCTGATCATAGTTAATGATCCAGAGTGCTGAATAAGCTCTCTTGGCTGTAAAACTATGATAGTCTCTTCATTCCACAAAATGAAGAGTCATTAAGGAAGTGAGAAACAGTATCGCTAACTGCCGAATGTTTATAGCATCAATTTTTATCAATAAATCTCTTAGAAAACATTTTGAAATAATCAGTTTGAGTGGTATGATCTGGTTGATGTCAACAAGGAGCTTAAATATCCAAGAGCAATGAAATATTATCAATTTTTGCCAGTCATTGTCTACAAAATACTTTCCTCACTATTTCTAGTTTTGTTATAAGAACACTTCCTGTTTGTGATTTGGGGTTAGAACAAGGAAGTAGAAAGTCGTTCCTCACTCTCACTTTCTTTCAGTCACAAGAACAGCATGCTCACCGAATGTTCCTGTGAACAGGGCAGGGACCAGCTCAAGAGGCTCAGAGTCCTCACAAACTAAAATGAAAGCGCTGTTGGCTTCATCCAGCAAGATCCTAGGCCACTGTGTATGACATACTGAGCTTCAGATGCCAAAATATTACGGTCAGACTTATGATAGAACATTGGATAATCATTTTAAAACTCCCCCATTGCAGCTCAAAAGCTTTGCCAGTCAAGATGAATTAGCCCTCTGAAGGAAGCAAAGGGAGGCCCCAGAAGAAAGGGGTAAGCGTTTGGTTTTCAAGAGGGTACATTTGGTCGGCTTTATTCCAGCTGTTGTATACCAGTAATTACGCCTGCAAAGCTGCAAAGCACTTACCCCTGAGAGCTGTAAAGGTTTAAAAAGATGGGCTAATCTATGCTTACAAGATCCCCAAGCAGCATGAGGGGCTTGCTATTCTCTAAAATGCAAAAAAAAAAAAAGCTGAAGTAGCATCACTAGAGTTAAGCCCCTGCAAGTTAGGTTTTCAGCTGGGAATGTATGTGTTCTGGCTCACACCACAAGCAACAAACCAGAAGAGCTAACAGACCACAGGAACTCCAAGGATCTTTCAACATGAGTCAAGCTCTCTGAAGAAAGGCTGGCAAGGTCCCAGGATGTCCAACCAACCCCCTGGCAGAATTACTAATGGCCACAGGAAACCATGAAGAATGAATGCCCTTTTGCCTACAACACAGCAAACAAGAGCCACATTAGCATCCCAAAGATGTGGTCATACTCCAGAAACGCATGTAAAATTTGTATAGAGATTTCACTCCGAAATAAATTACTCATGTAAGGTTATGAAGCAGGTAAGTACTTATACTGATTTCTATCAGATAATCAGCGTGCGTCTCAACTCTAATTCTCAGCCTACTCATAAATATCTGATTAATTAATAACTTAAGCTTAAGAGTGGCTAGCAAGTAGTCAACATCTGCCGATGGCTTTGACCCCAGATCAACAAATCCCATTTACAGGATTAGAAATCGTACTACTCTGAAAATAAGTAATTTGCTCCAAAATACTTCCTTGGCTATAGTTCCCTTCTGAAACAACGTTGGATCTTAACACCAGACTTGTCCAAGTGCTAGGGAGACAGAAACTGATACCCCGTTCCAAATCCCATCTCCATCTGAAGTCTAAGACACCAACCCAAACCCATGTCCACAGTAAACCCTAGGCAAGAATGTTGATGGTCGCTTCATTCATGGCTGCCAAAACCTGGAGCAGTCAAGACATCAACGCATAAGTGAATGATAAATAAACTGTGGAACATATATGCAGAAGAATATCTTTCAGGGATTTTGTTTTTAAAATGTAGTTAGTTGCCAAGCTGCAAAAAGACACGGATGGTCTTAAATGCTTCCCTCTAGGTGAAATAAGTCAGTCTGATAGCATTGCATACCATAAGAGTCCAAATGCATATGTAACACTCTAGAAAAGGAAAAGCCACGGAGGGAGGAGAAAGACCAGTTGTCAGCAGAGGTTTCAGGGCAAGAGTGAGGGAAGAGGCATGGGTGCAGGTGATCCAGCCCAGAGGGCATGAGAGCAGCAGAGCTGACCCTGCCTGCCACAACTGTCAGCATTGGATGGTCTAGCTGGAGCAGTGCTGGAGAGCTTTCCCAGTTGGTTTGGATAAGAGAGAGCCAACAGTTACCACCCAAGCTCAGATCCAGGGCTCTGAATTGGCCCACCCCCAAAATCTACATCATCTGCAAACAATGGGGATGAATGAAAGGGTCAGTCTTGCTGATTCAAAGCTACAAGATCCCCATGACACAGGGTAACAACAGGATAACCAGGAGTCCTAATGAGGATCCTCTAGTAATGGTGCCATGTCATGGAAACAGAGATCAGACCAACGATACATTGCAATGGACATTTGCAAGTAAAGATGTGTGGACAGAGGGATAGACTGTGGGACATACTATGACACACTATAGCTTCCAGGGTGAGATGTTTTCTGTGCTTTGCTTTGTTGCTGTGGTGGTGGTGGTGGTGGTGGTGGCAGTGGCAGCGGCGGCAGCGGCGGCGGCGATGGTGTGTTTCATTTTGGGGGAGGCTGCAAGAGTGAAGGGCAGATGTGAGAGGACAGGGAGATGAAGGGACTGAGGTAGATTATGTGAAACTCATAAAGAATCAATAAAACCTTTAAAAAGTAAAGAAAGAAAACATAGGCAGGCAAGGCTACCACTAACAAATGGTTCTGAGAGGGTCAAAGAGTGAGAGGATTTCTGAAGCCAGGCAGGGAGCAAGTACTAAATGACAGAGATGGGAGGGCGAGGTCACAGACAGACACAGGGAGAGCTACAAGGAAACAAAGACAAAAAGGAGGAGGGGAAATAAGCATCCAGTGGCCTGCACTTGCCTCCGGGCTCCTGAATTCTTCTCACTGCTCAAATCCCGCTGATGGACATAAAGAACAGGTGTTTCTCGGAGCTCAAAGCCATCTCAAAAAATTCACAGAAACAAATGCAGCCACAGATAGGAGGCATCTTCACTAGAGTCTTCAGACTAAGGCCAATCAAAATCCTAACTTCTGTCACTCTGCCAATGTATGTCGTTGAGCAAATTAGTTCACATCTTAGCCTCAGATTCTTTGCTTATAAAATACAAGAAACTGGAAATATAAATATTAACTAAGAAGAAAAAGTGTTCAGAGGCTGTGTCTAGGGAGCACCCTGTCTTCCCCGGTATTTAAGCGCAGTATTTACCCATCGGGCTTTCGCCCCTTCTCACTGTTATATATTGCTCATCTCTCCCTAGACACACAGTCAGGACTTTCAAGACCGACAAGAGCTGGGCCTTTCCAATCCACTGCCATGTTCCAAATGCACCTCCCTAAAACAGAGTTGTACAACTGGGCAAAAAGACAAGTGTGCAGTAAAGACATGCATAAGCCCTCTGGTAGACATAGGCGGAATCAATCGACTACCCTGAAGAACAGAGGTAGCATTAACAGCATTGCTAGCTGTTTCCTTGGGTCTACAATGCACTCATCTGATTCATGAGTTGATATAATTATGCTTCCTCGTGCCATTATCCTTATGTAAAGTACAAGTCATTCGCAGATATACCTTCTCAGCAAGTGCTTCAGATTTTAATATACACAAGCTATCAATCATTCCAACTGGGGACTATAAGAAAAAGAGGGAATTAGGGTTTGCCAACAGAAACAGAAAATAAAACAGATGGCAAGGCAGGGATAAGTGTCTCGGGGAAAATGAAAGAAGATGAGAGGAAGTGAGTCTGGGCCTGCAGATGCCCACTGGTGAGCTGGAGGCCACTGTGCAGCGGATGGAAGATGCCCCAGCAGCAGACCCTCAGGCAGCCAGAGCTGGTGGCACCATGTACTTACCTTGCATGTCTGTGTTGATGGGAGATGACTTCTCTTTTACGCTCCCAGGTTAAATTCATTTCACAAAACTACGCTGCATCACAGAATACCTGTATTTCTGGACCAACCAGAACCGGAGACCAGAGGCCTCCTGCAGGAGACCAGATCCATGAAATGAGGGCAGAGGTTTGGGAGCACTAAAATTTAGACAGACATGCAACATCTGGTCAAAGGACCAAATGTGAAAGAGTGCCTTCTCGGTGTAACGCTCATGCCAAGGACTCACACATACAAAGAAAACCTGACTGCAATCACACCTCTGCAACTGTCGAGGATGAGGTGTCTAGAAACCATAATACCTGCATTGGTGTGTGGGAAGCAGAAACCTCACAGGATGGGCATTTTAAATGGAGAGATTTAATAGAGGGTGTTAGACACATAGGTTCAGGGACTAAAACAGGGCACTGATAACCAGACCCGAGCTAGAAGCAGCTGCCAGGTCCAAGAAACACAAAGGAAGAGATGCCAGAGGTGGGGGCGGGGGGGAGACAAAACATAGAGTGTAACTTCATTTCACACCCTGGAGCGGGATCAAGGCATAACTGGTGCTTGAGAGCTCCTACGGAAGCTGTGAGCTAGAAGCAAACAGGAGCTGAAAAGAGTGTTTTTGTCAGTTCCCTTCCTTCTGCATCGGTCTTCCTAGGGTCTTCCTGGGGTTCCTAGTCTACTTGAAGTGAATAGGAATCCAGATGGCAGGGGAATCTGGAAAACATCATCTTCAGAGCTCCTGTCCCAGTTGTCTAAACCGCAGGTCTGAAGCTAAACCACCACTGACCAGCCAGCATTGCTGGACATCCATATTTTCCTATTAGACTCCAACTGACAACCCTTCAGTACATGTTTTCCAGGAATTTTCAGCTACAAATTTGAAAACCAACAAATATTATACATTTTTTGACTAAAACTAAGAGTATTGCACTAAGCCTCCATTTCCTCTCTCATGATGATAAATATATTTTCTATTAATTCGGGCCAGAATTAATTAGGACAGACCATAAATTGTTTTCTAATTGAGAACACTGCCAAATTCCAACAGTTTCTTCTAATAAAGGAAAACGTTTAATAAATCTCCAGTTTTCAAAATCTGTTTAAACAGATCCTGCTCAAAGATCTGGACTCTTCTAAAAATGAAACACGGGTCTTGAGCAGAGTGAGCAGTTTGTATGGCAGGTGGGACAGATGTGAGGCTTTGCAGAAAGGGCGGGCATTCTCCAGGAAACCCCCAGGACCGTCCTTTTCCTGGCATTTACTGGGTATAGGAGTTCCCTTCCATCCTAAGCAGAGCTCATCTGTGAGAGCAATGGAACACAGAAGAAATGTCAGTGCTTGATTTCTAAGGTCACAAAAGACATCTGGTTCCCATTGGGCTTTCTCTCTTGGATTATTCCTTCTGGAAGAAGCCACCACAATAGGATACTTGGGCAGCCCTACAAAGAAATCCATGTGGCAAGGAACTGGGGCCTTCTGTCAACAGCCAATGGGTGAGTCAGTGAGCAGACAGTCTTCCTGACTCAGTCAAGCCTTCAGAGCACTCCAGCCCAAATTGACATCTTCTGGGGGACAGCAGAGCCAGAAACACGAGGCTGGGCACACCCAAATTCCTGCCACACAGGAATTCTAGGAGAAAAGATATGTGAGGTGTTGCTTTAAGAAATTCAGTTTAGGGATAACTTGTATCTCAGGACATAAACTTTCAGAGGATGCTGCTTGGTTATATTCCCTTGTTCTTCAGTGGACTGAATGAGATTCATTAAACATACATCAGCCACCCTCTGCCCACTGTTGGACCTGAAAGAATTCCACAGCTCCACTAATGTCACTTATTTAAAGAACCCAGCTGCTCACACCCCCTCTACCTATTCAACTAGCCTTTTAATATACCTTGAAACCACTATCAACTGAAGCCATCGGGAATTAAATGCTCGTGGGGTTTTAAACCCCTTAATGCTGGACACATCCCAGCAGATGATCAAAGATCAAGTCACGAAAATCATTCTTACTCAACTGGAAGGTGGGGGACAGATAACCTCCACAGCTCCTAAGAACAGCAGGAAGTGGTAAGACACAAGCCTAGGTGTCTGATGCATCAAAGCTGCACACTCTTTCTTATCGAGTAGAAGTAAACATTGAAGTAGTTTAGAGTTCACAGGGAGGAAATGGTGATAAGCAGAAAAGAAAGCCATTCGGATTAATTACTAAAGGAATTCACCCTGGAAACAACAGGGAAATCATTAGTGTCCATGTATCTAATTAGGAAATCTTGAAGTTTCAGAAAAGAAGAAAAAGTTAGAAAAATGGACATGGTGGGTAAGGGAATGACCCATCACTTTAAGCAATTTTGGCACCACACACAGGCATGTGCCTATCACACTATGCTTTTCATCAACGGCAGACTTATGTACAACAGTGGCCCGATGTGCAGCAATGTCACCGCCATCTGAGTTTGTGCAATACACACAACATGGAGGGTAGCTAACAACATGCTGCATTTCTTAGAACATGATCCTATCAGTGAGAGATTCAGGACTTCCTTAAAATTTTACCACAGCCAACACAAGCCCACAAGAGCCCACATGACACAGTATTTACCAATGTGAGCAAAACTGCCCACTCACCTATACTTGCAAAGACAAAATGTGTATAAAAACTAAATGTTGGAGCTGGAGAGACCTCTCAATGGTTCAGAGCACCCGCGGCTCCCGTAGATGATTCAGATTGGGTTCCCAACACCCACATGATAGTTCAGTTCCTGGGCTTCCACCTTCCTCTGGCCTTCCTGGGCACTGTACTCATGTGGTCCACTTACATACAGGCAAAATGTTCATATACAATGGTATAAAAATAAATGATCCTTTGAGTTGCCTCTATGAAGGTAATCATCTAAAGTGTCTTTCAAACCATACTGTTAGGAAGAAAAGCAAGGTAAATCCCACTGTGAAAGAAAGAAAGAAAGAAAGAAAGAAAGAAAGAAAGAAAGAAAGAAAGAAAGAAAGA
>JADRCH010000169.1:4035178-4048866 GCA_019843965.1 Rhynchomys soricoides | reverse complement strand
AGAAAGAAAGAAAGAAAGAAAGAAAGAAAGAAAGAAAGAAAGAAAGAGGGAAAATGAAAAGAGGAAAGGAAGATAGGAAGGGACTTACTAACAAGCAAAATCTAATATATAAAAGCAATGTTTAAAATGTGTTCATAGTCACCTATAGGGATGAGGGTCTGTGAACTAAGAAACAGCAAGAAATTTTTCATTATATGCTGTTATAAACTACATTTCTTAATGTTTTAAAAGTAAAACCGAAAGGCTTAATAAAGAGGCCAGAGGAGGAAAAATACTTACATTACAGCTACTCTTGAACTAATTGGTAATGCCATCCATCAGAGTAGCCATGGTCTAGCTGTAGGCTTAAGGCACTCACATGTACACTCAAGCATTAAACATCACCATTTGGAAGAAAGGGTCTTTCACAGTCAGTGTGCCTCTCACTAATTAAGGGCAAAGCACTTTCTCTTGCTGTCTCAGTGTAAACTCAACAACGGGAGGTGCCTATGGACTGCTCATCCTCCTGCCAAAGCCTGGGGAATCATGAGATATGATGGGATGGCCTTTCTCTCTGTGGTTAGGGAGAATGGCAAGGGTAAAGAAATAAAGAGAAGTCAGTTTTCACTTCACTAACTCTCTGCAGGGTCCAGACGTAGGATGCTATCAGAAAACCTGCTGCTCCTGCCTCCTGCCTCCACCCATAAATGTCAGCAATGATTTTCTTCTCCACTGACCAAACCCTTTCTGAGACCGAGAGAGCACTTCCCAGAGCCGGCTGCTTTAAAGCAGTCTGGTGAGCGGCTGTTAATTACTCTCAGTGTGCCTGACATGGAGGGGGATGAAAAGTAGGGCAGCATGCTTTCAAGAAAGAGCATTCCCTCTCTCCTCTGCCAGAATTCAAAGACGGGCTTTAGTGTACTGAACTGGGCAAAAGAGGCAGCACTTTTCCGTTCACCTTCCTATAAATAAATTGTAGCTGTCTAAAACATTCATTTTAAGTGCTACCAAATACACGTTAGGCCTACTTTAAAAGGAAAGAAAAATACCCAGAATTTTCCTTACAGATTATTTAAGGAAGACTATCAAGTCTAGACAGAAAACACTCCAAATAACTTTGACCACACCTTCTTCCAGCTGCTCAATACCTCTTTCAAAATAAATAAATAAATAAATCTGCGATTAAAGAGAATACACATTTTTTCCAAGGTGTTTAAAGGGAAATCTTTTTTCAACAATAATTCAAAACAAAGATTTATTGTATAATGGCACACTATAAGCTTTGCATGAGTCAAACGTATTTTCCACGGTTCAAACAGCAGTGCTTAAATAAAAATGAATACTTGATTATCAGGAAAAATGACAAAAACCCAAAAGACACATACTGCACTTCCAACTGTGAGTGTGTCTGTCTGTCTGTCTGTCTATCTGTGTGGGAACAAAACACATATAACCCATTATCTATACATCTCTATGCTATAAGATTCAGAACCCTACTCTTTTACTTGCAAAATGCCAACAGGATTGATATTCAAAGCTTCCTAAAGCCAAAGAAGGTCATCATTTTTTAAAAATTGTTTTATTTAAGTAAAACCAGAGCTGACCCTTTCGCACACACACCGGCACATGCACACTCACACATGTTGCTTTCTACATTTCCCCTCTCCGTGTATAGCCACCACAACCCTAGAAGATTCTTGTCGTGATCATTGTCAAACCTGCAAAACTGGAACACTGCCCCGCCCCTCCATGTGGAAGGTGAAGGTGCCCTTCTCTCAGCCCTAGCAAGACTTGTGTATCTGCTTGGGTCCAGTGTGGCTTACACCAGGAGCCATTCCCTGAGTCTAGGACACCTCACTTCAGGTCACCTCGTCCCTTTCAGGAGGGAGGCTTTGAAGCCACACTTGAGCACTCCTCACAAGCTCATGGAGTAGATACTATTTAGTATGGAGAAGAGCAAGGGAGAGAAACTGAGCACCAAATTCTCTAATGCCACCCTATAGAAGGGGCCACATTTCAGTTCAACCTCTACCAAGGCAAAGCAAGCCAAGCACCATGCCTAATAGACCAGGCAGAGATGGCAAGGTCCCAGAATTCATGGTCACACCTATCTATCTACTCTACAGCACAGACCCCACCAGGAACCCACAAACATCATGGCAACATTAAGGCTCAGCCTCGCTGGGGCCACATTACACAGCCAGGGACCATCTGGAGTTCGTCCTGCTCCCTCTGTTGATAACAAGTCATCTTAGAGACGACCACATTGTTTTCTTGGGGTTAAATTGTCTAACAAAACTATCTAGTTTGTCAGCTTTGCTTAATTTATGAAAAAATGAAGTGAAATTTAATAGAATTGTTCAGAGTAACACACACCACTATTCTTACCACATTTTTTGCTCAAACTTGTAATAACATATGGTGTGATTATTTAGATTTTTTTTTTTTTTTTTTTTTGAGATAGTATCTCACCATGAAGCCCTAGCTAGCCTGGAACTCCCTATGTAAACGAAGCTGGCTTCAAATTCAGATTCCCTGGCCTCTGCTTCTGGGGTGTTGAGATTAAATGTTTATGACATCATGCCTGGCCTTGATGGTTTGGATTTTAAATACCACAGGATGTCATGTATTGAAGAAGACTTGGTCCCCAGATGAGGGTGCTGCAGGGACATCGTGGAAGTTTAAGAGCTATCAGGAGGAAATAGATCATTGGGAGCATATCCTTGGAGGAACACTGGAAAGAGAATGCCCCTCTCTCTGCTTCACAGCACCATGATTTGAGGAGCCATAATAATCAGTCTCACCTCAAGCACCAAGTGATTATGAACTGAAAGCTCTGTAGGTGTGAGCTAAAATAAACCTTCCTTTTCCTTAAGTTGTTTTTCTAGGTATTTTGATACAGTGCCAAGAACCTAACCTTCTAATCAAACATTCAGTGTACTATAAACTAAATAGGCCTTTGGTAGTGGATGCCAGAATCCACTGGCCATTTTGGCCCTCACTTTAAACTGGTGTCCATAAAACTTGCTCTCCAGGATTCATCAGAGAAGTTATTTTGTTGTTGCTGCTATGATAAAACAACATGACTAAAAGCAACTTAATTGAGAAGGGAGTTTATTTTGGTTTATGGCTCCAGAGAAATAAGAGTCAATCATGGCAGAAAGCAGCAGGAACAGGAAACTGAGAGATCACATCTGAACCACACACAGGAAGCAGAGGCGGGGGAAGAACAGCAGATGGGGCAGGGCTTATAAACCCTTGAGGCCTGCTCCCAATAACACACTTCCTTCTTTCAAGCTGTACTTCCCCCTCGTATTAGTCAGGGTTCTCTATAGCCACAGAACTTATGCACTGAATATAATATAATATATATAATTTATTGGCATGACTTACATGCTAAAATCCAGCTAATCCAACAATGGCTGGCTGTGAACAGGAAGTTTAAGAATCTAGTTGCTCAGTCCCACAAGCTTGGGGGTCTCAACTGGTTTTCTGTATTTGCTGGAATCCCAATTGGTAGGTTCCAATGTCAGTGAAGGAGTGGATATGTTAGCAAGGCCAGGGCAAGCAGGCAAAGCTTTTCCTTCCTCTGTGCCCTTCTAAAGCCTTCCAACAGAAGGTGTGGCCCACATCAAAAGTGTGTGTCTTTCTACCTCAAAGGTCCAGACTAGAAGTGGATTCACTCACTTCAAACCAAGCAGAAAAATTTTGCACAGATGTGCCCTCCATTTCTGGGTTGTAGTTCATTCCAGATACAGTCAAGTTGACAACGGAGAATAGCCATCACATTCATTAAGGTTCCATGACTTTACCAAACAGTGCCACCAACTGGGCGCCAAGTGTTCAAATAGAGAACCTACAGGGGATATCTCTTGTTCAAAACACCACACCTGGCAAGTTCTCTAAGAGATACAAAGATTATTGCTCACATGCACTCATACACACAAACGAAGGCACAAGCTTTTTTAAAAAATACTAAGACTGCTAAAATGTAAGGAGGTAGCCAGTGGAGTGCTGCCAGAGACCTCAGAGACCCCTGTGGGTGAAGGCTTGGCTTGGATCTCCAAGCCAAAAGACTGGGACTGCTGCAGACTGAAGACAAGGGCGAGCAAAGAAAGACATCAGGATAGTATCAGTGACGCCAAACTGGACCCACAACATTATAAACACTAATGATTTCTACAGTCTATATAGAAACAAGTCATCATAATCCACTATGAGCAAGATTCAAGTTAGATACAAAGTAACTAAAAGAAACAATGGAAGAACCGACTAAATGAAAACATCTATCTTTAGAGAGATGAGAAAGGAAGGAAGGAAAGGAGGGAGGGAGGGAGGAAGGGAGGGAGGGAGGGAGGAAGGGAGGGAGGGAGGGAGGAAGGAGCATTATTCTTATATTCCCACGGAGTGGGAAAAACAGATACTCGGAAACTCAAGGCCACATAAGACGCCAAGGCCAAGTTTAGAGCAGCACCAGGACAAGCAGATCTTCCAGAAGCTTCCATTTTATGTGGGTTTGTTTCCATCATTAAAAGTAAACAAGTAAAATCTCAATGTGCTACTAATTCCTGAGATTATTTGAACGGGAAACTAACCATTATCATGGTGAAATAATAAAACAAAACTATCACTATTTAAAACATTAAAATGAACAACGTGATCACAGAGAAGAAGAAAGGGAGGCATCCCCTGCCTCCTCAATGAAATGCTGTATGTACATGTTTAAACTGTACTAAATGAAAGTTAAGACCACAAAACTATGGAGCATACAGACACACCATTTACCCATGGATCACTGATGGACATTTGGATTGGCCCCACTACCATGTTGCTGTGAACATTGGTGTAGAAGTTTTGGTTCGTGTAAGTTTTCATTTCTCCTGGTTATGTACGAGGAGTGTACACATCATGTTGTACTTCTGTGGTCACCAACTTGGGGAACTGTTGACTGTTTCTGCAAACCCGTGGAATATTTCTCCATCATAGGGTGTGAGGGTCCGAATCCTCAGCACATTCATCGGCACATGGAATTTCCCATCATCCAAGTACCAGTTTGGCTTTGCTCTGCATCCTTCAGTGACTGCTGTGCTCCAGGGCCTTTCTGTATACTGGATAGTCATCCATGTCTTCTTTATAAAGTTTTAATAAAAACTATTAATAAGTTTTTAAATTTTTAACTGGGGTACCTGTTATATCTGAGTTGTACCTTTTTTATTATTTGTTCTGGATAAGGGCATCTTAACAAATAAGTAATCGATAAAATCGTTTTCCATTGCTTGTCCTTTCTGTTCCTTAATGTATTTTGGTCTACAGCCACAGAACTCTGCATATCACAGAGACTTGATTCCCACTGGAAGCCATGTGAGATATACGTAAAAAATTATGCCACACAATTCTGCCTCCTGTCTTTGAAATCCCATTTCATTTCCCTCTCCCTCTCTGAATTTCACTCTAATGGGATAAGCTTATGCCTGAAATTTTTTTTGCTACTGAATTACACTGGTTTTATTTTTTCCTGCAACAGCAACAAAAGTCTATTATTCAGTTTTGAATTATTAAATTTTACTTATTTTATTTGTGTGTGCCTGTGTGTGTGTGCGTGTGTGTGTGTGTGTGTGTGTGTGTGTGTGTTTGTAGTTCCAGGTGATTGCAAGTCATGTTCTATGGGTATTGGGGACTGAACCTATGTCCTCTTCAAGAGCAGCAAATATTCTGAACCATTAAGTCATCGCTCCAGCCTCAAACATTAACGTTTTTAAATGCTTATGACTTCCTGTGACCATAAATAAGGCCTTAACACTAATACTGCTTTGATTCGGTTCATCTAATTATTAACAGGACATAGCCATGTGATATAGTGAAATGGATGGGGTAAAGCACGGCTATGGGACCTAAAGATGTGCCTGAGGTCAAAACTATGGCCTGATATTTAATGAGCAGGGCTTAGAAACCCTGCAGCAGTGGCATCATAAGAGCTGGGGAGGCAGACGGCTCAGTCAGTAAAGTGCTTGTCCTGCAAGCAAGGGAACCCAAGTTCAGATCCCCATGACCCTCATAAAAAGCCAGGTGAACAGCAAGTATTTGCAATCACAGTGCTAGAGACACAGAGAGAAGAGGATTTCAGAGATTCACAGGTGAGTCAGTCTACCCAAATGAGAGAACCCCAGGTCTGATGCGATACCCTGTCTCAAAAACTAAGGTGGAGGACTACTGTGCCCACAAATATGTACAGGAGAGAGAGAGAGAGAGAGAGAGAGAAATGCCATAAGATTATGAGGAAGGAGGCTGGAGATAGCTCATCAGTTAAAAGCACTAGTCAGCTGTTCTAACCAAGGACCCAGGCTCAAGCACCATGGTAACTCACAACCTCCTACAACACAAGTCCCAGGGGACCTGATGCCCACTTCTGGCCCCCATGGTACTACATGTACATAGTACACATACATACGTACATACATACTACATACATACATACATACAAGCACTCATACACATAAAATAAAAATAAATAAAGTATAAGAAAAGATTATCCATGGAGAATAATGTTTCAGATTTGTTGTTTCACTGTCAAATAGGTCAGGGGTAAAGCAAAAGCCAGGATGGGAAAGAATTCCCTACATGATGTCCAGAACATGGGTACAAGCACATTCTCACACAATTCCATTTTAAGAAAGAGGAGAAGAGATGATGACAGCCTAAAAATCAACTCTCTCACATCCAGCATACTGGGACAGCCCTTGGAGGGTCTTCTTACACACCATGTTCCTCTTTGGACGAGACCTGTTTTTAGGGCTTTAGAGGCGGCTGTGCTGTAAAGACTACAGAGGATGAGCATCTAATGTATTAAACGGTCTCTCTTTGCTAACATGTCATGATACATAGGTCAGAAATGGTAACATACCCAGACAGAAACTGAACGTTCCCTAATATATCACAATAAAATAACCAAACAACCCAGAAGAAAGAATGTGCTCAACAGTTGGTGAGAAGAGTTCTACCAGCCGATGGGTTGCATGTCACTTTTATTCCTACCATGAAACTTTGATGGGTCCATACCATGTGCTTCCCTAGACAGCGATAACCAAATAAGCCTAAAATAGCTGCTTTTAAAATCAGACCCAAGCTTGACAGGAGCTTGTGACTGGATTAATATTGCTTACAGTCATCTAAATGTCACTTTGACAAACTAAATGTTTGTCGTGATGACATCTCCCCCTAGGCATATGGCACTTCCATTAACTCCAGCATTATCTCTGCAGCAGAAAAGATGCTTCATTGTCTCCAGAATATTCATAATTTACAAGCCAACTCTTCGGCCATGATTGATAATTTCTCATAACATTGAGGGGCAAGATCCCTGCACAGATGCTATCTAGTGTGGAGGCTTTCTGTACTTGCTATTAATTTCAAAGAACAAAGAGTTCTCTTTGAGGCAAACACCTAATAGCCATGACTCACATGTTAAATGAAAGTATTATCATATAAAGTATAACATAAAACAGATACTGGGTTAAATTTTATGACATTGGGAAACTCAGAGACATAATACTAAATAGTAGAGTAATATAAATTCATAATATTGACAATTTTATCTACCCAGTATTTATTAAAAACTTGTCTTTCTGAGCATAGCCCACCTGGCAAGGAATGGCCAGTGCCACATGGGCACTCATGAAACACTGCTGATGACTTTTCACACAGAAACTTGTTACTTTGTCAGTAGGACTGTAGATGGCATAGCAAAAAGAAGTTGAATGAGCAGTCTGAAGAACTAAACTCAATAGATGCTAGGACCAAATGAACATTTGAAGTGCTCAGAAGTCATGTTCCTAAACTTTGCAGCGTTAAACTGGGATCATGGACACACACACACACACACACACACACACACTCACACACAATGCGCACACACAAACACTCACATAAATGCACACATACGTGCACACACACACACAAGTTGAACTGTAAATGGACGTAGATCTGGTCAATCAGAGCTTTGCATTAACTGAATCTCAAATAGAAGTACTGAGAGATTTTACAAAACACAGTAAATCCTCATTTGTTTATGTATTATGTATATTACAAAATATGTTACCCCTCCTGCCAAGACCTAGTAGCACACTACAGTCTTTGTGACAACCAAAGTTACCAAACCACAGTACTACTACCACAGAACTAAGCCACCCTGAATGTCTGGAGTGACTAAGAATCTATGGATACCAGGACCTAACTCACAAAACTAGGGACAAAGTGATGATGATGATGATGATGGTGGTGGTGGTGGTGGTGGTGGTGGGCTGTGGTGCAACCCAGGTAACTATATCAATACAAAATGCTATAAACAACTGGAAAGAAAATGATAAGCATGCTGCTAACTTAGAAGGTAGGATGACATCAGACTTTACAAGTTTGTAATGCAGTGTGCTTATTTTATTTTATTAACATAGAGATATGAAGTATTGTTAGCTTTTGAACTGCCATGAAAGGTCACTTTAAAAAATAACTACCATTCACAATATCCATGGTAACAAGGCAGAGAAGAAATTATCTCTGAATTTTAAAAAGATATCAAACAAGCGTACATTCAGCCTGGAGGAAAATCTCACTACATTATTCTTATTTCTTTTTGTAGCAGGTTGATGAAAACCTATGGGGGCATAGAGTTTTGTTGCCATGGCACCAGTGTGGACTAAGAACCAGGATAGCATCACCTGTGAGTTTGTGAAAAATGAAAACGCTGAGCCCCCGCCTCAAACCTCATTGAGTAGATCCTCAAGAGAGTCGAGTTCATATAAAGCCTAAGATGCACTGTCTAGAAGAGATAGAACGTAGGATTCCGCCAATGGCTGAAATTCCCCCACAACCACCTACACTGAAGTCTCAGTAATGACCTTCCGCACTAATAATCAGTTTCCAAAGGAGGTAATTGGAGGGACCTGGAAAAACCACGCTATAATCTGAAACATGAGGTAGCAAGCTAGTATCAAAACCCAGCCCTGTCTCACTAAACCACATGTCCTTGAAAAAATAGTTGGGTAGAAAAATAAAACCAAGGACTAATCACAAACAAAAACTGATTCACAGTTTTCAGCAGATTTTGGGGCTTCCAAGTGAGCAGATGCAGCCAGAAACAATGCTAAGTGCTGGCCAAGCTCACTACAGACAGCACACTCAGCCAAGAAGGCCAGCCTATCTCAGGTGCCCTCACACAGGCCATAGGGGAAGTCCTACACAGGGATCTTTTATTACAAATTGAAAGTCTTTCTACATTTCTGTGGACATTCATGTTCAGATTCATGACTCTACTGGGAACAGTCTGATAGGAAAGTAACAAAAGTTACAGCCTGGACTGATGTGGACCAGTTAATAGCCGCTAGCCACCTGCATGGTGATAAGAACCATATATACAAGTAAGTTTTTGCAGACAGAAATGAAACAAGAAAACGTTCAAAAAATAATTTCTACCTTCGTTTTATGCCCTGATTATTCTACTTTTGATATTTAGAATTAGGAATAGACAGGACTAAGCACATTGGGAGACATAGGCACGCACATGACCTCAAGGCTGATCACAACCACTGGGGGTGAAGGAAAGATGAATTTATGTTTATTTTAAAATTAGACTAATAGGACAAAATGTCACTTAGATTATACTTCCAGTTGACAAGATGGCCTGGAAGTGCATTAGAACTATCTCAACACTTATTTTAATAAGTGCTAAGTGACAGCCTTTGAGAAACATTGTGGGGGATGGGGGGTCCCTAAATTCCTGGATTCATTCCCAAAGGAGAAAGAAAGCCTTTAATAAAAATAATGCCAAGAGAGGAGCTGACAAGGCCCAAGTGCACTCACAGGGATGCCCAGTTCTCTCACAGTCTAGGAATGTAGGCGTGGAAAGAGAAACAAATTCCAGGGACAATAGCCAATCATTCCCCCGCCTTTCAATGGATACACTTTCCCACCTCAGACTACAATAAGAAAGTTAACAACAGAGGCTCACACCCTGGGAGCAGCTCCAGGTGGGAAACACAGTCAGAAATCAAAATCAACAGTATTCATTTGGACAAATGGTCTCTTAAAAGTAACTCAACAGTGTTTCGTGTCACACACACCCCACCCCAAAAAAAGGCTTTCTTAAAATTAAAAAGTAGACTCAGGAACCATGCTTAGCAGTAAGACTTCTGCACTACCAGATTTAAAGCAGCACTCCCAGTGGTTAGAAAGTGCTGGATCTCAGTCAGTTTGGAAGGCTTCAATCGGAAGCCAGCAAAGTAACTGGAGCCATCTTCCAAGACCAGGCAGATTCCTCTCATTCCTGGCCTGGGAACAATTCTGTCACTCAGGAAATCTGGAGCCATGCCAACATACTGCTTCAGCAGCATGCTGGGAGATGGGTGAGGAGAGGGGAAGTGTCTGGGCAGCTGGCTTTTGTCACAAAGCCTTCTCTCTTAAAGAGACTTGTAATGAATTTCCTAGACATAAGACATTATTGTCAGTGATTAATAGAGCAAAAATATCCAAGGTGTAAAAGGCCAGTTGGTACATTAATTAAATCTTTTGCAAATAGTAAAATATGATAGTCTAGTCATTTTTCAATTATTTTCATTATACTAGCCTCAAATGTCTACATGGAAGAGAAAAAAAAAAAGCTAAGACACTGAGACCTTAATTTACACACCAGGTATTTTGTATTAATACACACACTAGGTATTTCCCCCACTCTTAAGGAGCTTTGAAGCCTGGTGGCCCCAGGCAGGTCACATGTAGCTCCCGGGGTCAAGGTACTGGGAGGCCTGGCAGCTACCACACACTGGGGCTCAGGGTAACTCAGCTACTGTGTTGCTAGTTACATAGTGAGAAGGAGCCGGATCACAGGCCTGAATCCACAGCTGCTGCCAAAGCCTCCTCCCGAAGGACTGCTTGTGATGGCCAAACTTTGTCGTACTTTGGAACGCTGTCAGGTTGTTTCCCCTTAGCCAACCGGCCAACACTCCCTCCATTGCATGAACTGTCAGAGCTTTAAGTTTCTCAACGGTTAGGAAGTACAGCTTACAACTACGGAAAACTCAACATCTGGAGTCATGAATCTGGAACACAGGACAGAGTAAATAAATAAAATGCATTTGTCTAAATGAATTGTAAGGGTCTGTGATTCACTGAAGAATGATACCCCAGATTCAAATAAAGAGCAGCAGAATTTCCTGCATGCAGAGGTCTCCCCATTTGTGAATGGAGACACCCTCAGATATACGCTTTACAGGGTCAATTTAAAGCCTGTTAGGGTGGGAGTGGTTGACTTTTACATTTCTTTCCCTTGAGTGGTTGGCGCTATCTCTAGGGGTGTGGGTGCCTTTGTGATTGGTTAGGACTCTGGGGACTTTACAGGGTAGCATCCTTGGCATCCTTGGCTTGGCTGCCCACAGTAGTGGTTGGCTGACCACAGCTTCCTGGATCCAGGTTCTCATATCCAGGAAACAGAAAACTTAGGTCTAGTCTTCCAGACTGCAAGTTTGCAGCCTGTCATGGAGTCAGACTGGCTCTGGCTAACTCAATCCTTTCAAGAAAAATTAGTGGAATGCTCAGCTTATCATTGACTTTATGATATCAAGGGGAAAAAACTATCATTTTAAAAAAAACACATTACTGAGGTTTCTAGGTATGAATAAAAACATTGCAAAAAGTACCTAGACTTTCCAAAGCAACCCTCCGCATGCCTGACTAGCTGCTCAGAACTGCAATGCTCTGCAGAGTCAGGAAGCTACAAGTCCAGAGATGAAGTATCTTTAGCCTCCTCAGCCTCTCAGGAGCCTGTACCACAGTCCTCTGTACCTAACTTAAGAGTTTTGAAAGCATCACACAAAAATTTCCAACTTACAGGCAGAGCACTAGTTTCCCTTTGGAACATATTATTTTGGTGGACCACTAGCTTCCACCAACCCAAAAACTAATAGGATCTGAGGCACATGGTGGAGATTTCTCCATCTTGGTGTAACCAGTCTCTCTGATGTTTTCACTACTGTATTTGATATCTGCATCAGTGTCCTGATATCTGGCATTCTTTGGACTGTTTCATAAAATAAAAAAAATAAATAAACAGTTCTACATTGGAACAGGGAGTAAGAGCAACCTCTATCCATGCTCCAGGGCCACAGTCACTCACATTTGGCTCCAGAATGTTCCCTTAGTCTCAGTGAGATAAAACGTCGTGTCAATCATTATGGCACCCAACATGGGGGTAGGAGAATAATCCGCTTTCACTAGAGAAGCCTCCTTCATGCAAGTGAGGTACAGCACAGAGCCGCCAGTGAAATCCTTCCCTCCCCATGATGTGGCTGATGATGCATTTGTTCATTCCTAGCTGGTTGTTTAAGGATCCTATCTTTCAGATACCTTTTAGGGATTAGTTTCTTTTCAAAGAGTTTGGTTTAAGGTGTCTAATTTGCTTGTGTGGCTTCGGGAACATTTTGGTCTAAACATCTGGTTTGATTTTCTGATTGCTTTCACACTTCGGAAGGCATTTTAGATTCTGGTCATTTGGTTTGTTTTCGGCTTTCGTTCATTTGAAAAGTATTGAAGGCATTTTGGTTTTTGCTTTGTTTTGTCTTGGTTTTGTTTGCTTTGATTTATTTCCATTTGGCCTTTGTCTGCTGACACTCTCCCCAAATACACAGTACTGCATTTTCTTTTTCTATAGCTTCTCCTGCTTACTGCAATGTTGTTGCCTCTAATTTAGGAATTTTAGGAGTTTCTTATCATGAAGACACCAAAGATAAGAGCCACTCATTCCCTCCAACCAAATAGAGGAGGGGGGCCAGAGAGCACACAATATAATGAGCAAACACCTCATAAAGAAAAACAACAAAGATGCCCCATTCCTGGGTCAGAAGGCACTTTTTGTCATACAGGAAGACGCACCCATCACCCAGTGCTGAGCATCCTTCCATCTCTGTGAACATGCAGGATAATCCTGAGTCAGTTGGAAACAGACTTGAGTAAAAGAAGAGAGAGTCAATCCCAAAAGCAGCACAGAAACCTGATCCACAATACATACCCCCTAACTCACACAGAGAGACTTACAGCTTCTCAGGAGAGAAAAAGGGAGAGGAAGAGACAAGAAATTAAATAATAATAATTTTAAAAACTTCTAAATTATATCAGAGCTGAAGATAAACCTGAAAAGAACCCATTACTCTCATCTCTTAATTCTTTATTTCCAAACACAGAAAATTTCTGTACTAAAGAAGATCTGTGGCCTGTTTTAAGACAAAAGCTAAAGAAAGAAATTCCACAACTATCATTTAACATAAATTGTTTAAATAATTCTATTAATTATATTATTTAATTATAATTAAACAATAACATATTTAAATAAACAATTGAACATATTTATAAATAAACACTTAAATAATATAAATAATTTAACATAAATCCCATGTGTACTGGGTAGTTTTGTGTGTCAACTTGACACAAGCTGGAGTATCACAGAAAAAAGGAGTTTCAGTTGAGAAAATGCCTCCATGAGATCCAGCTGTAAGGCATTTTCTCAATTAGTGATCAAGGGGGGAGAGCCCCTTGTGAGTGGTAGCATCTGTGGGCTGGTAGTCTTGGGCTCTATAAGAAAGCCAGCTGAGCAAGCCAGGAGAAGCAAGCAAGCCAGTAAGGAACATCTCTCCATGGCCTCTGCATCCGCTCCTGTTTCCTGACCTGCT
>JADRCH010000169.1:3989864-4035168 GCA_019843965.1 Rhynchomys soricoides | reverse complement strand
AAACCCTTTCCTCCCCAACTTGTTTCTTGGTCATGATGTTTGTGCAGAAATAGAAACCCTGACTAAGACACCATGTTATGTTAAAAATATTCCCATCTATAAAGGCCATTTCCCCTTGGGAAGATGCACTCACACCTGCATGTGTCCTCTTTTTCCTTAACCCGCAGGCTTAAGCCTACATTAAAATATCTTCATTAGCCGGGCAGTGGTGGCAAACACCTTTAATCCCAGCACTTGGGAGGCAGAGGCAGGCGGATTTCTGAGTTCAGAGTATATGTCCTTGTGCTGAGTTCTTCGAGGCTGAGTTTTATGCAACGTGATAAATATACAACAATTTGGATTCTTCTAATGCAGACAGCCAGTTTGACCAGAACAATTAGTTAAAGATGCCGTCATTTTTCCAGTGTGTCTTTCTGGCTTTGTTATCAAAAATTGGGTGTCCATATATGTATGACTTTATGTCTGAGTCCATTGGTCAGAATGCCTGTTTTTGTGTCAATGCCATGCTGTTTTTATTACCATAGCTCTGTAGTATGGGAGGGGGTTGAGGTTGGGGGTTGGTGATACCTCCAGCAGTTCTTTTATTATTCAGGATTGATTTAACTATCCTGGAGTAACAAAAATAATTTCAAAGTGATGGCTGTAAGAGATAATTAATTTAAATTTCACTTAAAGAGCATGAAGCTATTAGCTTTACCTGCATTTATAACTATTAAATTTAAATATAACTATTTTGAATACCATATCTGTTTTCTGTGTATTAGATGCAGCCTCTTGAGTATTTTAAATTATTAAAAACTATTTTCTAAATTTTATTAAAATAATAAGAGTAATAATAATGATGCTGATAAAAATCTCAAAAAGGGAGATAAAAGTTATAGGTATCTTAGCTTCTGCCTTCGCTTTCTTCCCTCCTGCATCTCTCTACTCCTCTCATTGCTCCCTATGACGTATATATTGAGTTTGAAATAAAAGGTTAAAAAGAAGAAAAATGGTTTCGTAGCAATATTGTGTGGTAAGATGATTATTACAAAATAAAAATGGATTAGAATAATGTTATAAGGTTGAAGTACACTGAATTGTAGAAAGACTGTAAAAATAAACGTTAAAGAAAGGAAATACAGTTAGAACTTGGTTGATTTTAACATAAGCGTTACTAAATTTTTAACTTTCAAAATCCAGTAGTAAATGTAAATATTCTGACATAAATGTAAACATTCTCTGTTCACCATGACAAGATTTTAAGTATTGATCTGTCCTTCTATGGTATTTATAAAAAGTGGCTTAGACAAACAAAAACTTAAATATGGCAATAAGTTAGAATTAATTATAGGGTCTTTCTCAAGGGATGAAGAGTCCAGATGATTTCACCAACTAGAAAACATAGAAAAGGATATCATATCTGAGAATCCATTCTGACTAGAGAAATAAGGCTATCTCCGGGTACCTCTAACCTCTGCTGATCCTCAAAACTCAAGGAGCTAAATGCTTGATTTCAAATTTCTCACATCAAACATGTGCTGACTTCACCAGAGAACACATCCATGGGTACTTCAAAGATTCTGGAAACTCATCTCTAACCGCCCTGCAACCAAGCCCCCAAGCAGCTAAACATTTCTATCATTTTTTGTCTCTTAAATCCTCTTATAATTAGACATTTTTTTAAATTGCCTATGGTATTTAATGACTATTTCACTTACTGTACTCCTACTTGATAATCCAATGCTCATCTTGATTTCAATGAACATTAAAGTGAGGATGATCTTATCTCGCTTCCTTCAGTGTGCTGTGGTAGCTATGTGCAGGCCCAAACCTCTCTCTTACTTGAATACAGTTTTCACATTTCAGAGATCCAAGTGTTTTCACTCCTCTACGAAGAATTTATGTTCTCATTATTCAGTATAATTTGGATAAAGAAAATCTGGTTTTTAAACTAACAAAAACTTACCTTAAATATGTCCAAAGGAAACTCATTTTGGGGGTACCTACATTTTAAGTCCAAGTCCAAATCTTTTTATAAAGATTTACATATTCTAATTTTATGTGTGAGTGTTTTGCATGCATGTATTTCTATACCCCATGTGCATGCCTGATACCTGCAGAGGCCAGAAGAGGGCGTGGAATTCCCTGGAACTGGAGTTGTGAGCCACCATGTGGGTAATGGGAACTAAACCAGGGTCTATAGCAAGTGCTCTTAAGCACTGCGCCATCTCTTCAGCCCTAAAATCAAATTCTTCCAAAAAGAGATGTTTTTCTACTAAGAAAATAAACTGAATCTCCTTTCTGCACTGCCTGGTTGGGGAGAGGATGTGCCTAGACCAACTGGGACTAGATGCCCCAGGGTAGGGTGATACTTGAGGGGAGCTTCCCTTCTCTGAGGAGAAGGGGATGGTGTAATGGAAGAGTGGGACTGGGAAGAGAGGAGGGAGAGAGGGGGCCTGCAATTGGGGTGTGAAATGAATAAAAAAGATTATGGGAAAAAAGAAGAGAAAAACAGAAATAAATTTTGTGCGTGCATGCGTGCATGCGTGTGTGTGTCTAACCAATTATATTACTGTTTCTACTTATGCTGAAATGTTAAGATACAACAAATTAAATACTAGAAGCCTTATAACATACTCAGATTCTTAACTACTTAATAAACAAAGGAACCCTAGCGCTATTTGCCCAAACTATAGATATGCAAAGATTTGGGTTAACTCTTCTTACCCACTTTATATGAGGACATCTATATCACAGCATTCATGACGGCTCATTCCTTAAACGCTGCTGTTTCCTAATTAAATGAGCATTTAAGGTATCCTATATTACAATTAGCTCATAGTAAAGAAAGATGAATTTAAACTATTTGTATTTTGCTAGAAAAAAAAATAAAATGGATCACACTACACTAACCCCCTTCTAGAGTCTCATTTCCATTTCTGACCATTAAAATGATCAGTCAAAACCCACAAAGAGGACGAAAGCCTGGTGCCTGTGCACCGCTCTCACAACCTTCGGAGCACAGTGTCCTCTAGAAAATGCAGGTGACATATGAGTCCAACAGTCCCAGGGTTGTTAAAAGAATTCATTGAAAACAAACAACATGAAATTACCTTGTAAATTCTGAAGGCCTATAAAATCTGCTGCGAATACACAGTGACAATTTGCCCGTGATTAGACAGCTGTCTGCCACCCTAATCCTGAACACCCAGCAACTCCATTTGCCAGATAAAACCTCTCCTGGATCTGATGGTGTGGGAGCTGTTTTTAAAGGACCCTGGGAGATAAACAGCACTAAAAGGACTGAAGGCTCCAGGAGGCTTTACCACCACTGGTCTCTGCCCTCCTAATCAAGCCTTCCCTGATGGCTGAGGGAAGTGCTAATTGCTAGACCCTGATCAAGTGTAAAATGGAAAACAGTACCATAAGCTGACTTAAACAGAAAGGCAGGGAAAGGGATTGACAGGGGAAAAATGTCATCATCGTCATAATAATTCTACCATAAATTCCATATTCAAAATACTACAAATATTCATTTTTTTTCAGATGTGCTTTTTTATTTCAGACAACTGCCATTCCAATATTTCACTCTGTCATACATCTTGCCGGAGCCATGGATATGTGGAGAAAAATAATCACAGGCCTCCAACTTTGGCAACAGAAACAGCTGCAGGGTTCTACTTCTCGGAGTTTGTGCAGTCAAGTTATACATGCCTTTAGTAGGGTTAGAGACACTCCACATCCACAGCAGAAATCTCTTAAAACCATTTAATATACTGTCTCATATCTTAAACATACACAAACGTTAGAAAAAAAATTGCCACTCTAGAAAGAAAAAAAAAGACAACTAATGTTTTGAAAACATGAACATTAATTTTAAAAATTAAGATATAGAAGCACAAATTGAGCTAATTTGTGGCATATGATTACATTAAGAATGGAAATTGTGACCACTCCTTACACCAACTATAAAGAAGATAAACACCAGAGAGCAGTTAGGTCAAAAACTCAGAAAGGTTTTCAAAAAGAAACAAAGGAGGGCATCTTTCACTGGTAAACAGCTTGCTAACCTAAATTCAATCTCTAGAGCTACAAAATAACAATTACTACTAAAACAAATTAAAAAGAACTTTTTAAATGGTAAAAAAGAATATGCAGACTCGGATGATACAGTTTAAAGGAGGGCCCTGAGTGGAAACTTTGATCAAAGATAAGATGGACTGATAGAGAAGGAATTTCCTTACACCATGTAAATAAATAAATAGCATAAACTACTCCAGGAAGGCAGGAAGGGTTTCTGTCAAAGCAGCCGGAGCAGTGTTAGGAATAGGGCAATATACTTCCCAAGTCACTAATAAGGTCCCTAGGTATTCTCCCTCACCCCCTCCCTCCCCATTCCCCACTTAGGACAAGTGACAAGTCTAGACAAAAACCCAATCAATATGCCAGAAAACTATCTCTGGGACTCAGATTTTACATGTCTTGAGACCAAAAGTAGAAAACCCTGATCCAGTAGAATTACTCCCAAAATATGTGTTTAGAGAGCACGACTATTTAATACAGTTACAAGGTGGGGGCTTTGAGGAAAGGTCATCGGATTGTATTATCAAATTTTTTCTACAGGTTTCAAGATTGGTAAAGAAAACTTAAAATAATCTCTACCCCACCTTCCCCCCACCCCCCCCCGACCCACACACACATCTTTTAAAATGAACTAGCTCACTGTGCACAGTCTTTTTCTTTCCTATTTGTTTCCAAACAAATAGGAACAAAAAAAAGCCATAGGTACTGAATTCCTGGCATGCACAACCAGCCTGTACTTTTTAATTAGATAAGAAAGTCTCCTTAAGGCTAACGTAGTAGAATTTATAGTAAGTACTCTAAGTCGGAAAATCAATTTGTATGCAGCACTTTTGTTTTATACTTTGTTTCTCAATTAGTCCTACAGCCAATATACTCTCAGCATTAATTAGCAACTTGAAAGTTACAATTCAAGAGAAAATGTAACCTCAGTCAACATTCAGAGTGAGGAATTGTCAATGTTGCTTTTTAAAGCCAACCCAGAAAGCCTTCCAGGCTCTATGGAGCCTACAGCTAAGACCTGTAGTAACGTGACCCTGGGTATACACATGTGTAAAACAGGTATACCAGCCAAACAGGTACTGCTAATAAACCATAATGAGTTTTCTTTTAAAACTAGAGAGACAGCTCACCTAAGAGATCTGGCAAAGGACATGGGCAGTGACTCTTCTGGTCTCTGTAGGCACCTGCACACATGTGGTATGTGATGTAATACAAACACATCAAATAAAATAAATCTTTTGTAAAAAAAAAAAAATAACAATATCTTAACAAATTTTCATGTATATGTATGTAGAATTTACCATTTGTTAGGGAAGAAAGTAAATGTGCATTCTAAAGAGATATATGTACTTCTAAAACTAGACTAAATATGTAACCCTGCAAGACATAATATCTTCCACACTTTTCCGAATGATGTATAGTTCTATTTTTTAACTGGTGCTGAGAACACCATGTCACATACATATGGAATGGCAGACTGGCAGAAGTCTGTGGAGAGCCATTTCAATAGTGTTGGAAAACCCAACTTAAACCCAAGCCAAAATTCCTTCAATGGTTTTTCACAAAACTCACATCAGAAATTTCTGAAATCAAACATCCTAACATAACACAATCCACTGGGATACAAATCCAACACTTAAATGAGGAATTGATGACATGAAAATAGTAAGCCCTTGTTTTCTGTAACTAAACTATTGTGTTTATGTGAGATCAGAAAACTATGTGTGCCATAAAAACATTTTAGCCAAAGCATGCAATAGCCTTGGTTCTGATCCAAGGCATTAGCATCGAATGATGTAGTGATATGTGGTACATATGTTATGTGTTCAAAACCAAGATGTAGTAAAGTTGCACAATCACAAGCATGATCAAAAAAATAAATAAATAAAAACCTTTGGCTTCATCAAACATTTGATGTAGAATTAAGTTTTGGTCACTGCATGTCCCAAAACCATTTACTATCACCAAACTGTCTACAAGATCCATATTCAACCTGACACAGGGCAGTAATACAAAGTTCAACTGAGCTCTACAACACCCCAGTTCAGAAACAACAACGTCACTAGCTCTGTACAAATTGTTTTTTTCTAAGACTCAGTTTCTTCCTTATCTATAAAACTTAATTAATGCAAATATTGACAGGAAGAAAAATATTTATAAGACTTATCCCACTGCCATAGGTTCACTTCCTTCCTGTAGCGTTCAAAAAAGGGGGGGATGGGATAGGGTAGGGTGGAAGAACAAAGTCCAAATAATACAAACACCCCAAAAATCTCAAAAGTGTTGGCTGGTTAGTCTTTCAGTTTTTGTTTGCAAGTGCAAACAGCTGGGCTGAACAGAGTCTGAAGACAAGATTATCCTGGTTATTCATTTCAGGGATGCAGGAGCCAGGGAACTGGGGAAAGGTGGCTTCTCTAGACAATGAATGTGTTCCAGCGAAAACATCAACAAACAAAACAGAGAACCAAATAGACTCAGGAAGACACAGGGAGGGGCCAAACCAGAAGAAGGTACAGGAAAAATGAGAACTATCTTCCTCCCACTCCATCGAGGATGATCAGTGCTGTATCTGTGTAATTCCTGTCACCAGCTGCACACCACAGATGCAGACATGACACGCGTAAGCCTTGCTTCTTTATAAAATATTGGTTAGTAGGGCTCACATATGCTCCCCGTCTCTTTGGACATAACTCTTCTCCAGCTTATCCTCCTAGCACACATAGCACACATTCCCTGTAGTTAGATCCAGTTATTGTGACCAACACAAGGCTGTGTGACATCAGAAGTTGAGGCAGTAACAGGAGGAAGGCTCAATCTGGATTTTGCAGTGCTGGTTTTCTCATCTTTAAAATGAGATCACTGGAGCCTGTGAGGAAGCTAGGCAGGCACCATGTGGCGGGCCCGAGCCTGAGCCCCTAAATGCAAGGGCTCATAAAATCAAACGCTGTGTGAAGGGTGCTGCTCCACGAAGTGGCTGTGAAGGCTCTGTGCCAAGTCCTCTGAAAGGATTTACAAGCTTTAGGTTACCGCTCTTCACAACAACTTCTCCTGGCAGAGATTAGTATCCTTATTGGACAGATAAGGAAAAGGAGGCTCCCAGAAGGCCCCGTAGAATCTGGAAGAAGATAAGGGGAAGCTTCCCTATCTCCTCTAGCTTTCTAGCATTGCTCTCAGCCACCTGGACAGCACCAGAGTTATAAGCTGAGATGCGGGTACCAATCCACACACAGATCAGAAATGGATCTCAAAGGAAAACGCCTCGCCCTACTGACTGCTAAATCTATAATTCCTGTAGCTATTCGCTGCCTTGCAGATTCCCCCAAATGATAGTTTATGCCCAATAAAAGTTCATAAAATGTTCTCACACTTCCAGTGATACATAAATACCATGCTGGGATTACAAAAAACTTACAGGCCAGACTTGTGACTTCCAAATGGATGCATCTGCTGATTGATATACATGCATCAAAGAACAAAGGGTACCAGCTAAAGAATCTGAGCATAGACAGCTTTCCCCTTTGACATAAATTTTTTAAAATCCTCAAGACAGCATCTAATAATGAGACATAATTGGCAGTTCTCTGACATAACATGCTTTAAAAAATCAGTCACAGTACTATGACATATATCTGAAGACTTTTCACTATTAACAATCCAGTGAGGCTAAAATAATCAATATTTTATGTTCATTAATAATGTTATAAGATACGCATCTGAGACATAAGGAAAATTAACAACTTCCACTGAGGAAAATTTCAGCATTGAACGTTTAAAAAAATAGTAATTTCATGGGACACTAGAAGCAGAAAACATAAACAATAATTTGTGGCTAGGAGGCTTATGTATCCAGAAAACCTCTGAAAAATACTGGAATCAATAGAGTTAAGAAAATATACCAAAATGCAAAACATGTTCATAAAAATTGATTTTAACTCTTAACTAACAATTAGGCATTAAACCATGTCTCCAAAATAGACTCAAAGACTGTTTGAGTCATCACAAGAGGTTAAGAGAGCAACAGTCGTTTATGACAAGATAGTGTTACTTTTCTAAAAACCTATAAACTAAAATCAATATTCGGTTGAAATACTGAAAATAAGGAGCTGGCGAGATGGCTCAGCAGCGCAGAGTAGGTATTGCTCTTTTCGAGGACTTGAGTTTGGGGACACCCACATTTGACAGCTTACATGGAGTCTGATGCTCTCTTCTGACCTCCACAGGTACCTGCACACACATGCACAGACACACGCACGTAATTTAAAGAGAAAATCGATCTTAAAACAACGCAAATTAATAAAATACTGGGAAAATGAGATGTTGCTAAACAGAAAACATTTTCCCTAAAATTCCAGTGCTCCCATGTCATCTGTGTTGTAAGCACCTTTCCAGGAATGATCCACTGCGCTTTTACAATGCAAAGATGTCACACTACTAGAATGAGTAACGAAAATATACACAGGTTTCGGATGTGATTGTTAGTTTTTCAAGGTTGGTCTTTAACCACACGCCTAATCTCTTCATGCCTCTCAGCAGGGTTATTAGAAACCGGTTTAAAACCACAAGGTCTCATTTCACCATTTGACTGAGGCTGGACAGCAGACACAGAGAAATGGGGAAAATCTGACTCAGTTTCATTTCTTCCCCGAAACCCAAGATTCACATCACTTGAAGAAAAATTAGAAGTCACAGCTGGGGTTAGGACCAGCACACAGGCCACCAGCCTGGGAGTGAAACACCCAGTGGAAGTGGAACATAATTTGAACTTTCAAGTGGATGTTAAATTCTTGCCAAACAAACAGCAGGAAGGGCTGGCAAACACATTCATTTTGAAAGTAAATATTAACCTAATGAGCCTGGTGACCGGAAAACTGGTTTTACTCTCTTGAGATTTTTTTCACTTCCTTACTCCATCTCATTAAAAATAGAGGAAATAAATCCATGAATAAGAAATAGATTCTCCTATGTCTGAGCCCAAATGGTCTGAAGAAGAATCTAAAATCATTCCTCATGCGGCTACCCTCACTCACATCTTTTCTACGCCACTAAAGTTCGGTCAAAAGCAAAAGACAAAGTAACTGAACTGATGTGCACACTGGACCCCTCAGGGAGCACAGCAGGGGGCAGCACACGGTCCAGGCCTGGTATCAGAAGCTGGGCAGCACAGAACGTCTCCATCTCCAGACAGAGACATCTCCCTTCTTCCCCCGCCAGTACCCATTATGTACACTCCTCCCCCCCCCCAGAAAAAAACAAACAAACAACCTACATCAGCACCCATGGGAGGACAACACTAAAAATGCCCCTATCCCATTACCATCCCAGTGCCTGGCCCATAAGGGCTCAGGACAGAGGAAGCTCAGCATCTCTACCTGCTGTAGAGGAGGCAGAGCTGTGAGTTTCACCAAAGCCAGGCAGCATTCAAAACAAAAGAGAAGACCATCCAAGGAAACTGGGGCCAGGGAGAAGAGGAGAAAGAAACAGAGGGGAAAAAAAGAAATAAAAAAGAAAATTTTCTTGAAGTTTATTTCTTCCTTCAGCTCCCACAGCTACCTAAATAAATAAATACCAAGAAAAATAGAATTCCGTGTCACTTCTCTTTGCAAGTCAAGTCTTTCATCCTTTCTAAATGTAAATGTTACAAATATCTGCTTATTTTCTCCATAGTTATCCTTGCACGAAGATTCCAGCTGCCACAATATAAAATAAATATGAATGCGAAGTCCTTCCATATGCATGAGCTCAGAATCCATGTATATATTCAGGACTCAAAGAAAAATATATTCAATATTAACCACTCTGCCTTGTCCACTGAAGGCGATTTACACCCACCATCAAATGTTCTAAAACTGGTTTCAGAACCTGCCAGTTAAAACAGACACTGACATCATTCATCAAGAGTCCCACTGTGACCCAGCCTCAAGACCATGCAGCTGCCACCCAACAGTTAACTGTCCACAACCTCCACTGTCTTCAGAGTGCGACAGCCCAGCCATATATGTCATCAAATTTAAATATTACTAAAAGAATCAAGCATGACTCACCAAACATTCTATACAATCCTCATTTAAATCCAGAAAGGAAAAAAAAAAAACCCAACATGAACATAGTTTGAGATGTTTACAATTGGAATCTGAAATGTAAAGAATAAATTAAGAAAGAGACCCCCTTTGATTTCATAATAATTCATTAGTCAGGTTTATTTTTAATTGTTGTTATTTTTAGTCATTATTACTTTTAATTGTTGTAATTATTTCATTTCATCAGACCTTGGTTTCCTCTCAATAAGTTGGGTGTAGCTTAACTCAAAAACTGGCCTGTGGGGCTAGAGAGATGGCTCCATTTTTTAAGAGCACTAGGCTCTCTTGCAGAGGACCTGGGTTCAATTCCCAGCACCCACATGTCAGCTCACAACTGCATGTTACTGCAGTTCCAGAGAACCAGTCTCCTCGGACTCCTGCATGCATGTGGCATACATACGTTCATGCAATCAAGCACACAAGCATACAAAGAAGCTAAATAAGTAAGCCTTTTTAAATGTCCTATTTACTGCAGGAATTCCTTCTTTTTAAAAACTTTTTTATTGAATTTTTTTTCTTACAGCAGATTTTGCTCGTGTTTTTCCCTCCAGTTCTCACCAGACACTGACCAGACACACCTCCATCCGTACAACTTTATGTTCTTCCTTTCCAAATCAAATCTTTCTCTCTAAAACAAACAAACAACCAAAAAAAGGAAGCAGTCACACACACAAATGAAAAATCAAAATAATACTTAGTGCCATGCCTCGTTAGAAAAAGAATGCTAGGCTTGCTACCAAACACGGGTAGCCTCTGTCTGGGTCCTCTGTGATCTGTACGTCATATGTCACATGGTATCCATGCAGTATTTCTCATTGCAGGGCATCCACGGAAAATGTTACTCCAGAGGCTGACTCCCGACAATGTCGTCAGAGAAATACAGGAAATGCAGAATGGAGTCATAATGGCTCAGCCAAAAGTGAGGTCACACAACTAATATTGGCTGTACAGGTTCTTATATGTTCATCTTCCAATAACTGTTCAGAAGCTAATTGCGGCCCACACTGTGCTCTCTGCAGTGCACTGGACAAAGTACATGTTTGCCTTTTTCTCCCTATGACTAAAGAACCTTTTGTTGCACGTGTAACAACACATCGCTTAGACAGAGTCATGCAAACCCCCAGGAAGTCCCATGTTCAATTAAGGTATCTGGCACAGGCCATATGTTATCAAGCCTTTTGCATACCTGAACCCCAATAGCTAACGACCCAAGCATCCTCATCTGTAAGACTTAATAGTCTGCCTTTTGAAAGAGACGTGGGCATTGCAGATGTTCTCCGACCTAATCACTTGAAGACAATCTAAAGAGAGCCGGGGAGCCGAAGACTGAAAACAAATGAGCACCTCCAACACAAAAGAATTTGTAAGTCATGCCATGAATGACAATTCCGAACAAACGAGTTTATCTCATCAATCTCTATTTCTTCTTTAGCTATAATTCATCTAAATGAATGAGAAAAAAATGCTTTCAAGAAAATGACAAAACTTCATTTTTGTCTGCTTTAGAATCATTTCCCTTTGTTAAAAATGTCTCTTTTTCTTCTGGTTGGGGCATCCGGAATATTAATGTGGTTTCAAGAGTTAGATGCTGTAGAACTAAGCAAACCTTGTTTTCTGAATCAGAACTCATGTTCTGAAATGGACCGCACATGATATAGGAATACGAGTCTTCATCCCTTCCCGCTGTGTCAGCTGTGGGTATTTTTAAAGCGGGCCCTTGATCATTTTTATCATCTGTACGTACTTGGAGGATATGGAAAACCCCACACTGCCTCTGGCCTCCTCCAACAGCAATGCATGAGTAGAGCAGAGGACCTGGAGAGACCTACACCCCAATCCTCAAGGAATGTGTTGAAAACTCTCCCCTCCCCTGCCCAGGGCCCACTGCTGCTCTATAGCACCAGTGTCATCGGCTTGTTTGAAAATTGAATCTATAAACACCCACATATAAGTAAGTTAGAGTCACTAGAGTCTAGCCTGAAAGCAAGGAATAAATCCTAGGGACAGGCTTCAGTTTGTCTCCACCAACACACACTCTGGATGATAAGATCAGGCTTGACACATTCTCATTGGCAAACCTTAAGTTTGTGTATTCTAACAACAGCCCTTCCCTTCCCTCCTTCCCTTCCCTTCCCTTCCCTTCCCTTCCCTTCCCTTCCCTTCCCTGAGAACCATTAAAATACACTGAAAGGTTGGCATCAATCTGCTATATTTTGGAAAGAAAACTAGTTGCACACTGCAGCCTTTAAATGAATCGAAACACAGAGTTGTGTAACACATTTGAGGTCTAGTAGGCGGGAGTTAAAATTCTTAAACTCTGTCTTTGAGGACACCTTCCAAACACTGCACCATATAGACAGTTCACACTGGGATGTCCTGAAAAGGAATGAGTAAGGTGATAGAGCTGATCATTCCAAAGCTCCCTGAGTCCTCTGCCTCTCTCAGCACCTACACGTCATGTTTATATGCTGTTAAGCTGGAAGTGAGGTGGGTGCTGGCAAACTCAGCACTCAGGGGACCGAGGCAGGAAAATGGCTATGAATCCAAGGCCATCCTGAGCTGCACGGTAAATATTATGCTAGCCAGGACTATACATGAAGACCTTATCTCAAAACAAAAGCAAAGGCAAAGCATTTTATCACTGAGAAGACAAATATGAATACAACTATATGCTGTTGAACTACTTTTCTGTCTTCTATCTGCCCAGAGAAAACATAAGACGGTTTTTCTGATCCATTCTCTCCCTTTCCCTTTCTCTCCCTGCCGTGTGTGTGTGTGTGTGTGTGTGTGTGTGTGTGTGTGTGTATTACTGAATACTGTACAATTTGGAATAGATATTTGAAAGTATATGAAGGGCTGGAGAAATGGCTCACAGCTAGGAGCACCAGCTGCTCTTCCAGTGGACATGGGTTTGAGTTCCAGCACCCACATAGCTTCTCATAACTGTCTGTAACTCCAGTTCCAGGGGAGTCAACTTCCTTTTCTGGCCTCTCTAGGAACTAGGCACACATATGATGCACATGTATAAAGTTTAGGCAAACATTTATGCTCACAAAATAAAAAATAAATTTTAAACAAGAAAAATATATGAAAAAACCAACTTTTTGTTTTAAAAATACCATGTAATAAATATTACTGTCATGGTCTCACATCATAAAGAAAAAAGTTTTAAGAAGACTTCCAGGCATATATGTTTTAAGAGGAGTAGTTAATAAAACTAAATATTAAGAGAAAACACAATGCTAAAACCAAATAATAAATTGAGAGAATAATGAGAATGATATAGTAAAAGCAAAACAAAATAAAACAGACTCACGGGGGAATGTATCACTTTGATCATTGTCATAAATGTTGAAAATGCTCTTTTAAGAAATTTAAAAATACTGGCATGATCTTAAGAAAATAAGTTTGTAAAACAGAGCAACCAATGCTTCAAATGGTTTGTAATTTTACCTTTATGAACTTGCAACATCAAGAATAAGAAAAGACACATTTGCTATAGTTTTAGAAATCAATACTAGACCACAGATTCAAGGCCTCAGAAAACAGAGACACCTCAGCCTTGATTGGTCAATCCCAATCATCCTGGTTCCTGGTCAGAGAGGACCTCAGCCAAGGCCAAGCTACCTCAGTACTTCAAACTCCACGTGCTGAGGAAAAATGTAAGTGCGTATGCAATACACAAACCCTTCCAATGTTAAAGGTCAGCTTTCCACGAATTCACACACACACACACACACACAAATAAGGAAACAGTCTGGGGTGAGGGGAGTACTCACCCCTCACAGGACATAGACAGCTGCAGCATGGTGACCCTGCTGGCAGAATAGTGATATTCCAGGCAGAAACAGGAGGATCTTTGGGCTTTCTGTTTCTATTAGCTTTCTTGTCTTGTCAAGATGAAGGTGACTAATTCCCCCAAATGTCATACATTTTGTATTTTGTGACATGTACTTCTTCTCTGACTCTTACAGCACTACCCAGACATTCCAGCCACTGGCCCGGAGAAGGCATAATTATGGTAATTATGTCTACCATAATTAGGGAGATGGCAAATCTGATCGAACATTTTTAGAATAGAAATCGCAAAAACTCGGAAAGTTTTCGACATGCAAAATTTAAACTAAATTTCCAACAAGAGACTTGAGGAGACTTGAGGCTCTTTTTCAACTTGTGCAAGATCATGAGCTTGAACTACAATGCCCTCTGCTTTAATTAAACAATAATGTATAGGTTCCTGTGTGTCTTAGTGTAAGTATGGCTGTGATACAACTCCAAGACCAAAGCAACTCAGAGAGAAAGGGGTTTATTTGGTTTATGATTCCACATCACTGTCTATCATTAAAGAAATTCAGGGCAGGAACACTAAAAGACAGGAACTGGAGGCAGGAGCTGACACAGAGGCCGTAAAAGAGTCCTGTTTACTGCCTTGTTCTTCATGATTTGGTCAGCGAGCTTTCTTATAGAACCCAGGATCACTGGCCCGGGAATGACACCCACAATGGGTTGGGACCTCCCACAATAATCACTTAATTAAGGAAATCCCCTATAGGTTTGCCTGCAGTCCAATTTTATAGAGGCATTTTCTCAATCGGGGTTCCCTCCTCTCCCCTGAGCCTAGTTTGTGTCAAGTTGACATAAAACCAGCCAGCGCACTGTGATCCGAAGCAGGTAAGGTAGGCAGAATGACCATGGTGAAAAACCAACCAGATAATGCAGAATATTTCTGTAAGATGGAATGAGACTGAAAGAAGCCATGGGAGGCCACCTGCTAAACAGCTCAATATTTACCTCTCCGAGTCTGACTAGATAGAGAATCAGGCTGAGCTCATGACCAGAGACTGACACAAGACAGACATCCATAAGCTCTTCATGCGGGAGTCTTTAAGTAAGGAAGGATCATGACTTGAAAGACATTTGGGGAAGGCAGGAGTGAAGGAGCAATGAAGTCATGAGACCAAAGAGGAGCTGAGATAAAGCAGGTGACAGTGACGGAGCACCGAACTGACAGGCAGCAGAAGCAATGATAATGAGGGCATCAGAACGGCGAATAAATGTCCGCCAGGCACAGCAGCACGGAAATGCAATAGACTGCGAAAAGCCCTGAAAGTCAAACCAGGAAGATGAACTTATGGCTGACAAAGACCTTTAAAGGCTGAAGTATGAGCAGAGCATAATTTGTATTGGAGATCTCATCAGGTTGGAACTAGAAGCAAGCCATAGGGAGGATAGCCAGACAGAAGACAACCGCAAGGCCAGGTAAGAGATGTCAAAACTGTGTGTCCATAGTAGTGGTGGGAACCAAGGGACATAAGAAGAGCCAAGCCAGTGCTTGCAAGGGGGTCTGGAGAATTTAGGAAGACAACAGGTTCCCGCCCTAGAAAAACCACATAGCTGGAAAAGCCAGTTCTAAGTTAAAGACAAGAGAAAGTGCAGGTTTGGGCAATACAGGAATTACTATTCTGCGTGTACCTCGACCAGGATGACTATAGATCCAAGGGCAGAAACAGCTAAATGGGCACAGGGATACCTCAGTGCAGAGTTTGGAAGAGAAAGCTGAGTCAAACACTCTGGTGTGACCATAATAAGAGGGTAGTCAAAAGCAAGTGACAGACGAGACGCTCAATGAGAACATGAGACATGAGCTCAGAGGGCAGAGGGCCACTGTTACAAAAGAAAACATGAGGGGGAGCAGAGCATGCTCAGATCCTGTGGCCAACCAACGAGCTAGGAAAAGGGATCGCCTGGAAATGTAGAAAAGAATCAGTTATAGAAGAGGAGAGTAGGAGGCGGGTGTCGGGAAAGGGAAGAAGAAGAGGCCAGAACAAGAGAAAAGGAACAACTCCCTGGAGTCAGGGAGGAAGCAGGGAAGGCTAGCGTATGAGGTACACGTGTAGGAAGGGAGTGGGAATCTACTAAGACTGGGCACTTTAAGAAATTAACAGATGTGGTGGTTGATCTGTGGCCACAGAAACTCACATGTCTACGTTTTAACTCCAGAAGTGATCTTATTTAGGAAGGAGGAAAAGGGATTGTTGCAAATATTAACAGTAGGTTTTACAGGGGTATGGAGAGCTCCTAATTCTATCTGAAAGATGCCCTAATAAAAAGGGGAAAAAATAATCCCATCACTTGCTATGCAGAGGTCGGAGGATCCTGAATCCAGGGATAGTCTTGGCTACACAGTATGTCCCTGTGGAAAGAAGGGGGGAAGGAGGGACAGACGGAGGGAGGGAGGGAGGGAGGGAAAGGCATAAATACATAATGCAGGAAGATGACGTAAAGAACCAGGAGGAAGCCAGCATCTACAAGCCAAGGAGAGGGAACTGGGGAAAGGTCCTGCTCTCTCAGCTTGTAGAACGAACTAACTCTGTCAGCATTCTGACTTCAGCCTTCTTATCTCCAGAAATGTGTGTTGTTGAAGCCAGTCACTCAGACTAGGAAAGGAATACGGAGTGAGAAAGCCTTCCACTAGAGACAAGGAGCACACAGTTCAGCAGCACTCTGGCCAGTGACAGTCATAGAGATGAAAGACTCTTCAGCAGCAACCTCAGGAACTGATACATTTATTTGCAAAGGGATTTCCTCAAGCAGCTACTGGCAGCAACTAGGTGAGAACATAAGGTGACAGGTCAAAATCCAGGCTGACAGAGATTACATATGATGTGCCAAGGAACACACCACTGAGGGCACTGGCGGGAGAGAGAGATGCCCAACCTAAGAAGAAAGAAGGGCAACGTGCAGGGCCAGGGCAGTAGGACAGGGTGGGCAAAGACCGGGGGAGCAGCAGAAACCAGAGGAGGAAAAGGAAAGACTAGATCACTTCCCTTCAGAAACGGAGGGGGGAGGGCTCCAGAAGTAAGGAAGCCCCGAGTGTGGGCTGACTGCTGGAGACCATGTATATATCCACAGACATCGTTGAGACACAGTAATGGTGACTGGATAACAGGGTCCAGGAACATCCCTGCCCCCAGCCCAGTGTCCTCATAACATCAATCGCTGATGCACTTCCTATCTCAAGTGTGACATCATCATATGAGTAGCAGGGGTTGTGCTCTAGACTGGAACCTAAGCAGGTATACACTGTCCCCATCTCTCTACAAGTAAATTCATAATGTAAGTTGGCCTCTAAAATATACTTCTGAGTTCTTCCAGGTAAGATTTTTTTTTTTTGATCACCCTTTTAATCTAGCATACCAATCATCACACTTTATATCATTTCTTTAACTAATTTGTAATTTATTTTTTATTGTTTATAAATTGAGGACATGGGGTTGAACTGATAGCTCAGTGGTTGACAGCACTGACTTTTTTCAAGAGGCCCTGAGTTCAATTCCCAGCAACCATATGTTGGCTCATAACTATCTGTAATGGGATCTGATGCCCTCTTCCGGTATGTCTGAGGACAGCTACAGCGTACTCATATACATAAAATAAATAAGTAAATCTTTTAAAAAAGAAAATGGAGGACATGCATAGAATGTATTTTTCTCAAACCCAACCACCAATCCCTCCTCTCCAATTCCTTCCTTATCAGGTAAGATTTTTTTTAATGAAAAATTTTTATATATACATTTTGTTTACATTTCCCAAGGATTTCAAGAGTTAAATAGGTGGAAAATATCAAAACATGTCTTGGGAGCTCTTTGGGAGCTGCAACTATGACAACAGCAGATACAGTGAGAGAGCTCATATATTAGGAAGCTATTTTTTAAAAAAAAAAAATGAAAATAAGTACTGAGTTACCTAGATTTGCATACCACACTCAACTGAAACCCTTGACACTATGAAGATTTATTTCAAACACTAAAGGCTTTATACTTCTCACCAAAAACCCAAGGACAGTCAACATTTTGTTTGAGTTCCTCGTCTGGGATTTTTTTTTTTTCAATACAAATTAGACTATACAATTTAAGTTCTCATTTAATCAAAAGCAACTCGTGGGTTGCTCTAACATTGGAGGTTTCCAATCTTTTCTATGTGGATCCATTTACATTTTCTGGAGCCTTTGTCTCCAACATTCACAAGACTTTGTATGTGGCAGTTTTACACTGGTGGATAACTGAGTTTTCTCATCCTTTGTATATCATGCATCATAATTATTCAGAAGAAACCATTATAAAAACTGATATTCAGCATAACGGCATGGTGTAGGTTTACTGCTTAAGGAAGAATGTGGCCCAGAGACATTCAGGAAGTTCTGCAGAACCTCAGGCCCTGAGTGACAGTGTTACCACCATGCCCAGTAGGAACAATTTTGTAAGGAAGCAGGTTTCTTTGACCTTCTACCTAGTGGGTTTACTCTCCCAGCATTTCCCTATTTAGTTTCTTCATTTCAACCAAACATTGCACAAAACCCCAAGGATCCAAACTTCACTTGGTTGTGGAAGTAAGTTTAAAACTGGAGAGAACATTTTTAGGAAATCCTAAAACTGATTAGTCCACCCAAAACTCATAGATTCAATCCACAGATAAGATCATAAAGTGGCTATCATTGAAGTCAGGGTCCCAATAAATGCATAATGAATAAAGGGCTACCAATGGTCTTTAAAAAGTCCTGTCTCCAACCATGAGGGGCTTCAGCAACATTCACTACCTATCACTGTAAATATCTGAAGGCTTCAACACTTAACTTCAAACTGGTCACATGTAAACACACACACACTGAGACATACACACACACGAGATCTACTTTACATAGTTCCTGAATATAATTTCATGCAGTTTTAAAAATCAGCAGAGCATTACAGTCAAAGAGAAAATAACTAATACATCTTTTTTTCCTCCTCTGTTCAAGGTCAAACCTTTACACACACCTAAAGAAATCCTCCAGCCAATCATGAAGTAGCACCCACACTCCAGTGTGGGCGTCTTCTGGCAGGTCCCTGTGATAAGGAGCCTGAAACTCATAAACTGGAGTGAGGAGTAAGCTGCCACACCTTGCTGTATAGCAAAGAAACTGACCCAGCCCTCAAGCTGCAAGATTCCAGTCTCCAGTGAACTCCAAGAGACTATAGAGACCAGATTCCAACACTAGGAGAGGAAAGGTCAAAAAAAAAAAAAAAAAGGCACATTCAAGAAAACTTCTACGAAGACAATCTGAACATGATCCTCAAAAAATCCATTACTTCCCATTTATATAGGCACACATGTAGTGCTCCTCTGAGATCCTGGTAAGATTTTGCTCTTATGTGAGCTAACCATGCTACTTAGAATCCTACGCTAGAGCCCAAAGCATCTTGAAAAGCAGTCTAACTGGTTGACTTATAAATGAGAAAAACAAGACTGAGTGCGTTAATAACTTGTCCAAATAGCGAAGTGGCCAATGAGAAGCCATGCTGCCTACTCTCAGCTCCTCACTCTCTGCTCCCCAAGCAGACAGTTGCTCATATTTTACAGACACTTATTGAAGGTTAACCACATGCACTGTGGCCAAGGGTAACAAGAGTGTAAGTGGCATGGATTCATGCCACTTACAAGTGGAGGATTTTTTTTAAAGGTGGATTTTAGATAATATTTTCACCATCTCAATACACAGATAATTGCATGAAGCCTTACATGAAATGTTTAGAGGTATATTTGAAATGGAATCTACTCTATAGCCTTATTTCTGATTCAATCATTCCATGATCCTGATAGCTCTTCCAACTAGAGAAGACCGATCAGGGAAGGCAGTGTTGATGACAGCCATGGAGGGTGATATAAACTCTGCCACTTCCAGTGTGCACAACAGCATTCTAAAGACTCTACATACACTGATTTATGTCATCCACTCAAGTCACCCAAAAGGAAGGAACTACCATTTCACAGACCTGAGTAACAAGTTAGCAGTAGCTTTGCTCAACTGCAGGCAGATGCCTTAGCATTTAGCCCCAGGCAGGCCCACACTGCTGCCACGCCCCCCAGATCCTGACCTTATGCTTTCCTTAACTAGATGAAAATTACTCTGGCCCTCTGCATCTTAATGTGCTCATCTGGGAAATGCTGGGATGAGAAAATAATGGTTTCTGCCATTCTTCTAGCTCAGGCATTGCCTGACTTTCTGATTTAAAATGTTGTTTAAAAGAATCTCTGTGCCACGGAAGAAAGAAAAGTCTGCATGAGCTGGTGATGATTTTGTTTCAAATGGCCAACCGCGGACCTGATTGCACAGAGGTTAGTGGAGTAGCTGCCAGCTTCTGACATCCTTATATGCTCTTTACCCATTGCTCTGATCCAGCCCTCAGCTGTATGTGTGTGCTTAGACAAATGCACCTACAGCTACGAGACAGACAAACACACACACAACAATGGTGCACACATAAGAAAAGAGGTGGCTTTTGGGGTGGTTTGTTTATTTTGCTTTGTTTTTCAATTCCTTACAATGACTAGAAGCCTATGAAGACAAGGAGAAATACGCCTTGCCTTACAGAAGAAAAGTAATATAATGACTGGCTATGGCTTTAAAACTTGGAGAAAGATGAAAGAATACTCAGCACTGGATATATCTGGATAACAGAATTGAAGAGTTTTATCTTCCTCCCTTTCTTTAAGTCTCTCTTTATGTAGGGTTAAATTACTTCCATAATTATAGGGGAGATGTTTCTTTATAAAGAAAGAAAAGGTGCCCAATATTCTCACTCTGATTTCTCCTGAAAAAAATCTCTCTTGAAAACAGATTATCTCAGTAATGAAACAGGAGAAATTCCAGAAATGCAGGCTTGGAGTAAATCCCAGTATTACCTACTAAGGATGGGAAAGGAGTAGAGGAATTAACTTTAGGAGGATGATACAGGAACACTGTCTGAGAAAGATGCTTCAGCCTCCAGTGACACAGCTTTACAGAGCTTGGACCACAACCTCAGAACAGGTGCTGCGATGAAGTAGCAGACCATGAGAGCCAAACGGTGGTAGCCTCATCCAGAAATTCCAGCCTGTAGGCTTGCCCTGAAGGGCCCTCCCTCTGAGACAGGGCAAGCACATTCCAGGAGCACACGTGCCCTTTCCCCACTGCAGTGGAGGGAGGGATGGTAGCATCAATCATGGACTCTAAGAGGGTGGTAGCATCTATCATGGACTCTAAGAGGGTTAAGCAATCAAAGCAAGTACTCTGTGCGTTCATTAGGCTATGGGGTAAGCACAAACGTAGAAACATCTCTGTTTACATACACCTTCATACACTCTGCACACAGGGCAGGTTCAAAACATCCACCCATGACTAGCTATAGATGGTTACAACGAAACACTTCGGTCTGTAACACCCTGAAAACAGTAACAAAATTTCAGGGAAGTACATTGTTAAAGTCACACTCAGAATCCTTTGTTACATATAAACTTCAGCTTTTTTTTCCCCACTACTTTGTACAAATAAACAGAGACTCATCTGATCCACAAAGAATAGGGAAACTGGAACAGAAAAAGTCACCTTCTCCTTTGGGAGCCTTGCAGACAATCTGTGACGTCAACACATCACACCTGATTCATCAAGGTCTGGAAAGGAGCCTTGCTGACCAACTTAATAGCTTTGGACTTGCCCGACACATGAGCAACACAGTGGGCTTCCCAAGCACAGCTGTCAGCAAGAAGGCAACAACACAAAGGCGGGCATGCATCTTTTGTTTATTGATTCAAAGACACATTTCTGATGATTGCTACAAAACTCAGTTAAATGACTATTGAAATTGGAGGCTAACGGGGGTATCTAAATAAACAAATGCTAGTTCTTGATTCTTGTGGGGGTTTTCTTGTTTCTTAGGCTCCAGTGTTTTGGTTTTGTTTTTATCGTTTTCTGTTTCTAAGAACAAAGTCAGCACCTATGAACTCTATCTCACCAGTAAATAAATACGCCTTTGTGTTGGAGGAAGAAACAGCCTACCTCGTCAAAGGTGGTGTCATCTTTCTTCAGAGCTACAAAAGAAAAACGAGAAAGAAAACAGTTACTGTTAAGCATCCCAAAGACATTGAGCATCTAAGTTCTAGAAAACAGAAAGCGGGGGCACTACTGTGTTTTCATCTCAAAAGCAAAACTGCACCCCAACCTGAATAACAATGTCATGATACAAAATACAAAAACTGCAAATGAGAGCAGGAACAACACAGCATGTTTCTCTGTGAAATGCTTTTCATAAATATGTAAAGGAAACATTCTGGAAAACAGGGAAGAAAAGCATGCAAGTCTCCTTCAGCAGAACATGTTTGAATGGAAGAGGAAAAGGACCCCAAAGTAATGGCGAACGAATTTCCTCTCTCAAATACCTGGCGTGTCCTTCTGTGTGGTTTGGGGACCTCCCAAGCCACTTGTTAGGGTGGCAAATATTCTGCATAGTGTCTAAGTGATAGTTTAGTTCTAACTAAAGTTTAAGCATGCTAATAAAAGGCCAAGCACTATCAAATAAGCATTGTGTAGAGTAAGGGACTTAACTCAAACACTTAATGAATTTTATAGTCAAGTGTTTCCAAAGAAAAAAGAACACATCAAAATGTTTCATAGAAACTAACAAATACCTCAGATTTATCTTAAATACACTAAACCTTTAAAAAATGGAATTTTATCTGATTCTAAAGAAAAAAAAGTTACTTGTACTTGTCAACTATTTGTTCATTAAATCCTAGATACTTATAATTTTTTATAGTAAGGAAGAGTCACAAAATGTTAAGTAATCTGAAACAACCAGTCCCAGAAATATTAAGTCTACAAAATCCTGCATAGGCATTTATAGGCCTGTTCTAGATAGTCCTGGCCTGGATGGAAAGGTGTGAGTATCCATTGTTTGAAAGGTTTGGCTCTGGTACAAAGCAATGAAAAGCAAATTATTCTGAAAATTGAGTTCTGAGAAATTAATGAGCCTAAGCAGAAACTCCTAAGTAAAATTGTACATACTCTACTCATTTGGTGCGGTGCAGTGCGGTGTGTGTGCTAAGACGTAGTATGGTGTGGTAAGATGTGGCATGGTGTGGTGTGGTGAGGTGAGGTGTGGTATTATAGTATATGGTGTGCTTTGAGAGATAAGGTCTTACTCTTTAACCCAGTTTAGCCTAGGACTAGCAATAATCCTCCTGCTTCAGCTTCACAAATGCTGGGTTGACAGGCTTGAGTCGCCATGCCTGGCTTTCTCGAAATCTTGAAAAGGTTTACTCTCTTCTTCAGATCATACGTGCGTCATTTAAAAAGTCCAAAAGTATGCAGCTGTGGTGGTGAGCTAGCAGGCTGCAGGCTGCCTGAGAAACTTTCCAGTTATAGTCTTCCCCTTTTAGCCTAAGACTGATCCATAACAGACCGTCCACTTTCTTCATGACAGAACAAGTTGTGCTGAATGGAAAATTAAATGACAGTCCTTGCCCCAGCCTCAACAACTGCTCCTCAAACCGATCACATGCCCCTTGTCACTACAGACCTGTTAATTTATGCTAAACCTGAAAGAAAGATAGAAGGTCCTAGCTGATTCCTACTGACTCATTTTCACTAGAATTTTAACTTCTAATCTAGAAATTCTCAAGCCCAGTCAACAATGGTGTGTCTTTTAGTTAATATGCTTGCCTGGCATGACCATTACAAAACATTGGTGACATAATAATACAAACAAATTTCTCCACCTCTAATGTGTGTGCGTGTGTGTGTGTGTGTGTGTGTGTGTGTGTATGCATGCATTGACTTCAAATACAAAGTAGCATATATATGAGCACATAATTGCAACTTTATCTGTCACTCACCAAGTGTGAATGAACAGCAGCCATGGACAGCCTTGCAAAGCTTGTGACTCAGAAGACAAACTTTTAAAAATATTTTCTCTAATGTGGTCATTACAAAAGTGCTGGAACTTTAGAGGTGTGTTTTCTTTGGCCAAGCTGTACTACAGCTTATGCTGACTCACTGGGGGCTGAGAACGTGGACTGATATTGAGAAATGAATGGAGGTGAATATTCACACTGGCCCACTTTTTCTTGCCTTCTTAGTTCCGACAAATTTCCATCATCCTAACTCTAACGGATGGATCTGAGATTAGTCAGAAAGGGGTGAGGGATAAAGAAAAACTTGTAGGTGCATTTGCTAAGCAATAAAGAAAGGCAGATGCTCTCTGGTGCATGACGTCACGCGCAGGTCCCGTACACCACAGGAAAAACAGATTTGGACCAAAAGTCTATTACTCAATAGATATCTTTCATTGTTAGATTGACATCTGACATGATTTCTACTAAATATTGTACACCTTGCCCTAAAAGGCAGTTGATAGCATAACAAAGACCAATTAAAGGTGTCCTTGCCAGATAGCTATCAGGTCACTGATGAATAAACTCTGACCTAAACATGCACACAACATCTTGTTATTGATTATGTTCCCTGATTGTCATTAATCATTTATGTAAATGTAAAACCACAATTGTCCTCAAGAATGTCATGGGACAACAAGCAGATTGTGCTACTCTGACTTAACAAAAGAATAGATATTAAAACGTTGGCTATGATCAGAGAGTCTATCTGGTCCCCAGCTCAGACAGTTCCCAAAAGGCTTTCTAGTAACTCACCAAAGAGATTCTGCTGTGTCCTCCAAGGGCAAGTTCATTCCTAATCTTCATTATGGAATCTGCCACTTTATGCTGGCAATGCCCACTCACTAGCCTGTGTTCCAGCCTTATCACGCACTAACTCTTGATACCAGAATAATACCTAGCACCAGAAGGTATACGGTAACGTGTGACATTAATGAGTCCTCCCTCAGTGGCAAAGAGAGAGAACCTCATATTTTAATGTTCACTAAGGTTTTGGCAAATGAAAAGCATATGCTTATGTAAGAACCATAAACACAAGCCCCATTACCATAATATTCACTCCCTCTTCTTCACCCTCCCTCTGCCCCTCCCTCTTGCAAGGCCCAGAGCTCAGGGCCTCACACATACTGGGCAAGCTCTCCTCATTGAGCTTTTTCCACAGCCCAAATTCAAACTGTTTATCGCTGCTTTGGGAAAGACTGTGGCACACCAGGTAAACTGCACACCTGAACATTTCACTTTACATTCGTCCTTCTTCACAGAATGGCTGTCAGTGACAATCTACAAATACACACCTACAGGCAGAGGGCAAGAAACCCACAAGAATTCGCCTTAACCACAGCTTCCTCTTTTCACCAACCACATCCTTTGACCAAATGGCAGATATGGGCTCATCTCAAATATCAAGCATAAACCTCCTTTCTCTAGGAAAGACTCCCACCAGGTGTGAAGGGATGTCAGTAGGCAGACACTTGAGGGTCACCATCTGTATAAGCCTGCCTGTAAAGTCAAAAACAAGGCACAGGGGCAAGAAATGGGTGGGCTTATTTAAGCTACCTACCAATTAAGTTCCTGTTTACTGTGGTTAGCCTAGAAGTTCTAAATTGGGAAGGGGAGAGAATCAGCTGTTAAACAAGACCAGCATCCTAAATAGGTGAGCTACTGAGCAGGAAACCCGAAATAGTCACTGTGGAAATGGATGCTTGACTTTAGAATTCAATTACACTCATCTTATAAAAGAGCCATGGCTCTATTGTAGTCACTCCCTGGCAGATGTCATAAATCAGAGCCCTGTGGCTTGAAACCCAATGTGTTTCATTTGACCTTCTGTAGCAATCTCAGATCAGTTATGTTTGGGGTTGATGTTGACAAAGTCAGCCTGGTCTATGATGTACAACAAATTAAACAGTTTTGTACTCCGAATCACTGTTCAAAACAACCATTGATTACAGATCATATGCATGCAATGATCTGTCGCTGTTTTCTAGGTAAATGATTAGTGGTTTCTTATGGTTGAACAATGATATCAGACATTGTACCATATTACAAAGCTACCCCTGAATAGTGCTAAGAAAAGAAAAGAAAGCCAGTGCATATATTTCAAAGGCCCTCTTAGACTAGGTAATAGAATACATGGTGGTGTTGGATTGTCTGAGGGAAATAAACCATTTATCCTTTGATGACCTCTCAATGAAGAAAAGCAGATAAGGGGACAAACTGAAATCGGAAGGACTAACACGAGCTTCCAGTACTGATCCTCACCATGTGATAGATGATGTATCAGACAGTGTTATTCTGTCTCACTTAATCTCCACAAGCACACAACTATATGCATGTGAGGATGCAAGAGTTTAAGTGAATTACTGGTTGCCCAAGACAGGCAGGAAAACAGAGAGCCGGGCCCAGAACTGTTCAACTCCAAAACCTACCATGTTTTCAGGATGCTATACTACAAGTCTGTAGCCACTTCTTTTCATGCTTTCTACCTACAACACAATCATGTAGATATGATCTGATCCCTAATAAGGACAACACATGGCAAAAATTTATTGAGTCTTCATTGCATGCCGCACAAGACACTACATCATCATTTCACCAAGTGCCAAAAAGAAAAAAACCACAGACCACATTCCTTGCTTATATACTATATGAACCCATAGAAAAATCACATTGCATTGCCTCTCGATCATCCTTCAGTCATCAAAATGAGTTCACTGCCTCTGAGTGTGAACGAAATCAGAGAATCTATGAGGTTTTTTTTTTTTTCAGTAGTGTTCTTTCTAATAAATATCCTGGGTTTGGTGCATACACAACAAAAATCACTTAAAAATGTCAATATTTTCTTTCACAGTATACCACAGTAAGATCCGCTCTTCTGAGTCCTCTTTCAATAAAGAAATGATCAGCTTTCTTTACTGAGCTGTACTGTTTCATAAAGAATGGATATAAAAGCCACATAGTCAGTCTTACAAGGCATTTGTGAGGAGCGTTAGCTTCCAAAAGGAGTTTTCACATCACTAGAGCTCAATAATCTAGGAAGCCCAATTAACTATAATATCTATCTGCCAGCATTGCAGTTACCCAAATATTACCATCAAACCCTAAAATTATTTAAACATACAGGATTTTTATATTAATGCCCTTGGTTTCTTACTGAGACTCAACTGCAATGAATTATTTAACACCAAACTGGAGGGGCTCCAACGGAATCATTAGCATTAGTAAATATCTAGCTAATGTGCTTTAGAACAGGCTCTAATGGACTCCAGAACCCGCCTAGGTGGTGTTTTGGGTCCAGCCCTGAAACATCCTGTTAATAATGGAGACTCCACACCTCACTCTCACACTCCTCTTGGCTTCAAACTTCACTTCAAACTCCACACTCACATGCCTAACTCGGAAAAGTGAGTCTGTACTTTCAACACATGTCATAAGTAAAGGCATGACTAATATGGCTTCTGCACATAACTTACAATGTTCTCAGGAAAAGCAAAATGTCAAACAAAATTGATAATAATAATAATAATAATAATAATAATAATAATAATAAATGCTTATCCATGCTTTCTTGAAGACAGTTTGCATGTATGGACAATGAACTATGAAACAGACTGCTGACACTCACTGGCACATCCGGGTTTTATTTTAAAGAATTAGCTTATGATTAATTAATTAACTTTCATTAACATAGCGGGTGAACGAAAGGCTAGAAGGTATGCTTAGACACTCTGATGGGTTGGTTTGGGGCCTTTAGGAATCCCTTACTTTGCACAGTTACCTGTATCAAAGAAAGTTAACGACTAAAGTTTAGGTAGCAGCTGTGCCTCCAGGTTAAGAGGCGCTTTCTGCCACCAACACTCAAGATTTAACAAACCCATTCCACATGACACAGCTGTCATCTCACTGTAGCCTATAACATGGATTCATTCTTTAAGTATCCTAAACATTCCTTGAATTTTTTGTTGTTGTTGTTGTTGTTGCTGTTTCTTTAGTCTCTGTTAAGTTGGTTGATTTCTTTTTTCAAGAAGACAATAGCCTCTGGACTGCACTAATGGAGCAAGTTCAGGAGACTTATTTGTAAATGTCCCCACAACTTCACGGCTCGCATTTCACCAGAGCAGCTGGAACGTTCAGAGACCTACAAACTGAACACCCAAACCTCCATTTATAGGACCCGAAGTACGGAACAAAAGGTCCCAAGGTATCTGTCCCACTTCCTTTAGGTTGAGTGCGTTAAACAACATCAGGCACATGTCAACGTTTCAACAATTCCCAAAGCTAAATTATTGTCTAAACACTTAAAACCAACTCGCTTTAAGTAACCTGGGTGGCCACAGAACCCCGATGGCGGTGGGGACCGGGTGTCCCTTCTCCGGTCCACTGCGGGCGCCAAAGATACTATTGGCAAGGAGGAGGAACTCAAATTGGAGGCTTGAGACAGTCCACGAATGAAGCCCAGATCCTGGAGGGAGAGGGGTGGCCCTCCAGCTGGTCCCTGTCCTAGCCCGGAGTCCTCATCGACGTCCTCCTCCATCCCTGGTCCGCAGCTCACCCCGAGGTGGCAGCTGCCTGGCTGGTGTCCTGAGCACAGAGGGGGCGCGGGGACCGAGGGAGCGAGCCCGGGGATCGCCCGCAGGACACGGGGGACAGGGGACCACACTCACCGATGCGGCTGAAACTCTCGGACAAAGTTCTCCTCAACTTCTTCATCTTGCCGATCTTCTCGGCCGGCTGCGGTTCAATGAGGTCGCACATCTGGGCGGCGCGGGGCCCGGGCAACTTCGCGAAACTGGTCCAGCGCAGCGCAGCGCAGACAACGGCGGGCGAGGGCGCGCGGCGCGGGGAAGGCGGCGCCTCGTCCTGCTCCTCCGCCTCCTCGCGGGCCGCGGGCGACGCGCAGCGCTCGCCTGGCTGCGGGGCTCGGGCCTGGGCCGAGGCTGGGCGCGCGGGGGCGTCTTACGTGGTGCCGGGGGCGGCCGCGATTCCCGCCGCCCGGGGGCCCCCGCGCTGCGCCGCCGCCCGCCGCATTTTCCCTCCTTTGTAAGCGAGAGCCGCGCGGCCGCGGCCGGAGACTGGGATGGCGCGGCCGAGGAGGCGCAGGCAGCTGCGGGCGAGGCGCGCGGGTCAAGTTCCCCAGCCCGAGGGGCGGCGCTGCACGGAGACCCGCGACTGCCCTCGCCCGAGGCCTGGCGCCCGGGACCCCGGCGCGACCCCGCGCCGCGCTCCGACTCCGACTCCGAGGCCTCCGCCGCCCTCCCGGACCCGCCGCGCCCGGGCGGCGCCCCCTCCCGGCCGCCCGCGCTCCGCCCGCCGCGGCCGCGCTCCTCCCGCGCGCTCCGGGACCGCAGCCCGCGGGCTGATAGACAGACGGACGGACAGACGGATGGCCGCGTTGGGCTCCGGGCCGACCCACTCCACCCGGTGCGGTGTGGAGTACGGTCCGTTTTAATTTACAGGTGGGGTGGTTGATTTTAATTTACAGGAAAAGTGGGTGCTCCGAAGGGCAAGAGAAGCCCCATTTTCATTGGGGGCACAGTGCAAAAGCAGAAAATGCCCCCTGGAATTTCTAGAAGGAAGGGCTGCTGCTTGCCTCAACCGTGTCTCTGGGTGACAGGAATGTCACTGTAGGTGATTCCTCAGCGGGATACTCAGTAAACTTACAACCTATTGTCACCTCCTTCCCCCACTTCAGTGAATGAACTTGAAAAGAATCTTAAGGGTGGCTTCCCCCCCACCCCCCAGGACAAACAGTTCCGGCAGAAAACACAGTCTTTTTTTCTAATAAATTAGGTACTCCAAACGTCAGTCTCCCAGGGGAGGGTGAAGGAAGATTGGGGAAGGCCTGGTGTACTGATTATGAGCCAGCAAAGTCCTTATGAATAGAAATGTTAGTGATCTTGAGTCATCTGGCTGTGTAAGTAATAGGAGCTTTTGTGGGTGTGACAATGCTGTTTGGTTTAAAGGAAGTTTTGGGGAGTTTGTGTTTTGTCAAAAGATTTTTATCTTAAAACAAAAACTAGCCCCCTGCCTTCCTTAAATTGTGAGGTAGAACACTGATTTGTTCCGTCCTGTGCTGAGCACATTACAGGGTTTTGGTAGATTGCCACTGATAAAAGGCAGCTAGCTAGTCAAGCCAAGCCCCTAACAGAGGAAAGCGCCAGGAATTCATAAGCGAAGTCACGATGGTTTAAGTACAGGGGTGTTAGATCCTGACAGCCTTATCTCAATAATTACAGAAAGTACCAAGTGTGGCTTCATACAGGAAAAAAGTTTTGACATTTACCACTTGGTCAGATTGAGTAGAAAATTAGAAGTTACAGCTGAACAGAGAGAGAGAGACAGAGACAGAGACACAGAGACAGACACAGAGACAGAGACACAAAGAGAGAGTCAAACACTGATAGGTTCTTCCAGTTAACAAAGATGAAAAAGTAGTCAGTGTTAAAACCTTAGAGCGCTATCTGTCTGTAGTTATGATACTGTGCACTTGGAAGTGGCTGGTTTGAGTAAGGACACAGGCCCAGTGTTGTGGCTCAGGAGTGAGTGTTTGCCCTCACATGCTTTGTGTGCGTGTGTATGTGCCTGCATGTGCATGTGTGTGATATCTTGTTTTACCGCCTCAATATTTCTAATTTTCTAATCTTTAAAAAGCCAGTTTGCCATCTATGCATACAAAGCTGTTTTTTGTAACCATTTTTTAAAATAAAAATGAACGTGTGTCACTATATCTGGGGTTAGTAAGGAAAACCATATTTAATATTAAACCATGGCAAAATATGCAAAAAGTATATATATATATATATATACATTTCTGGAATACACAAAATTTCTGGAAACAAAAGGAGAAACTTAGGAGAATATACTAGATGGGACGTCCTTACACTTTATACTTGAAAGTAGATTCTGAGTATTTTACCCAAAGATACATTCATTTTATATTGCAAAAATACTAATTTAAAACATAATGGATATTAATTTCCCTTTTCTGGCTTGACTACAGACTTTTGGCCCTCTCTACTAAAGTAGAACAGATGAAACCTGTGTCCAGTGGCAGGCAATGATCCCTGGGAATTGTAAATAACCAGCATTCTGCTCCATGCTTGTCTTGTCCTTTCTCAGATATGTATTACGCTGGCAAGTTATGCAATAAGCCTATAAAATAAGGAAGGAAATTAACTTCAAGCTTTTGAGAAATGTGTACTTACCATTTAAGGATTCAATGGGTGTGTGTGTGTGTGTGTGTGTATGTGTGTGCATGTACATGCAGCATCTGAAAACAAGGACATATGCTTATCTACGGCCTAACCGGCAAGTGCTGACTCAACCAAATTTACCAGTGCAAGTGTGGAAGGCCCAAAGAAGTTGGCTATGAACCCAGGATGCATGGGTTTCCATTCCTACTCCATCAATACCTGCTGTGGAGCCTTAGACGAGTAATGTCCACCTCCTTATCTGTAGAGGGAAAGGTTTAAGCTGGATTAGCTCAGGTGTCATTCTTAGCTACAAAAATGTAAAGGTGACATTACCCCCACTCTCAGCTTACATGCTAAAGGCTGATAAACCTTTAATACACAAAGATTGGTATACAAGATACAAAGAATACTTTATAGATAAACAAGGCAAAAGTCCATTGACAGAAATTACATGTGGTTTAATGTCCATCATTTCTAGTCACATCAGATATAAACTGTGCGTTTGTTAGAAAATAGTGTGGGTCTCCTAACCAGGCAGCATACACCAGCAGACATGAGACTCCGACACGGGTACAGCAGAGGGCTGTCTGGTCTTGACTCAGTGAGAGAAGATGCACCTAACCCTCGAGAGACTTGAGGTCCCAAGGAGAGGGGAGGTCTGGTGAGGGAGGGGTGGGGACGTCCTCTTGGAGACGGGGTGGGGGTAGGCGTGGGGGTGGGGAGGTATGGGATATGGGACAGTTGGAGGGGGATAAAGACCGGACTGTAAAAAAGGAGTAAAGAATTTAAAAAGAAAGAAAAAGAAAAGAAACTATCGTGGGTCTTATTACAGATCCTTTCTGCATAGGAAAAAGGTGCTAATGTGCTGCCAGTGGATGGGAAGGGAAGCAATCATAATCCAAATAGGCTGGGAATTCAGGGTTTGATTAGGATCAAAGGACCATCCGAAGCAGTCTCACTGCTGCATAACAGTACACAAAGATGGAGTTGGGAAAGAACTCCGTGAAACAAGGAAGCCAAGGACAAAGGTGATGAAGATAGAAAAATAGATATATTCACTGATGTGAACTTCCAGAAAACAGTCAAAGTTTAAAGAGCGACATCCAATCAGCATGATTACTGAAGTGGTAGAAACTTTCAGAATTAAATATCCTCCAAGAAGTCTGAAATGTTGATCTAGTTAATTAATCTTGGGATCAAGCATCATTCATTTCTGAACACATACAGGAAATGAAGGAGCACACGGTTTAGGTAGTTTGTATAACTTTCTAATAAGTCATCAATAAAATTGGTACACGGAATTCAAAAGGCTGATTTTGAGTGTTACAGCTGTCTCTTGTATTCCTATTGATGGATAGGACTGGCTCATCAAAGTTCCTTTCCTTCCTTTCTTCTGCTTTCTCTTTCTTTCTTTCTTTCTTTCTCTTTGTCTTTTTTGTTGCTTGTTTGTCTTACGATAAAGAGAACCTTGCAACCAGAGAGGGGAGGAAGATGGAGGATTGCAGAAGCTAGTGTAGTTATACTCCTATCAAAGAAGGCTTCTCCTCTGCTCTTCCTCCTCCTCATGCCAGCCCTCCATCTGTTGTCCACTCCTTATTTGGATTCTTTTTATGTTTTCAGAAATCACTCCTTATGGGCTGGAGAGATGGCTAAGTGGTTAAAAGCACTGGCTGTTCTTCCAGAGGTCCTGAGTTCAATTCCCAGCAATCCGAGGAGAATGACACTGAACTCACACACATAAAACAAATCTTCAAGAAAAAAGAAATCACTCTTTGCTGGCACAAACTTGAAGTTTATGTAGAAATAAGAACCACTTTTGCCTGATGGCTTTATAGGCAGTCCTGAGTCTTTTTCATCCTGTATTTGAAGAATCCCAGTGACTGAAGTGAAATGATACTTGCAGATAGCTAGCCGGAGAACAAAGAAGTTGTAAAAACATCTAAGTGACGGTACGTATAAATTAGCTCAGAACAGGTTTGAAAGTAATAAATTGCCCAAGTCAAAGCATACATTAAGGACTAGGAATATTCATCTATCCTAATAAAATGTATTTAAAGATTAAAATTTGCCATATTAGTCCCAATTTTTGTTGTTAAAATAATTTATCTTACAGAAATTTATATGAGAAAATAGCTACCACCATTTCTAACAAAGATGCATGTTTAACCGTATCCTTTGGTGTTCCGTGTGTGTGTGTGTGTGTGTGTGTGTGTGTGTGTGTGTGTGTGTGTATGTGTGTGAGATACAGATTCACCGTGAGCTAAGAGCCCTCATTTATGAACCTCATTTATGAATGTCATCAGCTTCGGTGTTTCGTGTTACATCCATCAAAATGAAGCTTCAGTAGCCAATTGCATAAATGAACTCTGGACATGGATAGGAAAGTGGTCCTACCTCCAAGAACTAAAATCTTAAGCCTTTAATCAGTTGAGACAAGTCCTATTAGGAGCAATTAAATTAAAATCTAGAGCTTTCCTATCAACTACATCCTGGGTTTCCTTTCAGTATGCATGGCAGTTTGACCTCATTCGCATGCCTGTTACAAGCCAGAGGAGGTATCTACAAAATAATCAGTGATGATGTCATCACACATGTGACTTACTACTGGTAACTTTACAATGTAACTAAAGTACTATATAAACAGCAATGGTTTGGATTGATGGACTTATTTTATTTTAATCTTTTTTTTTTTTCAAGACAGGGTTTCTCTGTATAGCCCTGGTTGTCCTGGAACTCACTCTGTAGAGCAGGCTGGCCTCGAACTCAGAAATCCACCTGCCTCTGCCTCCCGAGTTCTAGGATTAAAGGCGTGCGCCACCACTGCCCGGCTTATTTTAGTCTATATCTTTCTCTATCCTACTCTAAGAGTCATTATTATCCCTATGTGACACATAGAAACAGACCTAAAGATGGCATGAGGAAGTGTCCAAGATCATCACATAGGCTCCAGTCTTAGACTGAGACATTTTCCATTTCTGAAAGGAGATTTAAATAAGCCATCTTTGCAGCATGATGCATGGCATTCCCATACCTGAAATGCATTTGTACTTTTTATAGAGAATGACAGGAGAATTCAAGGAACTAGGCAGACTTAAAAAATTTAATGAATGGATCAAAATTCCTCAGTTCTAACATTGTATGTTGCTGGTCCCACATGTGGGAAATGAATTACAACTGGCCTTGGAAAGAATCTCCTCTGTTCTCTGTTTGGGGTTTATAAATAAAATGAATGCTTTTAAGTTATCAGTTAAGCCATCACTACATGTTAGGCACTCAAAGGCACTGCCTCTAACCTCACAAATGCTCTCTGAGGTATATTTTATTATTCAGTTCTTCAGGTAAGAAAATTAAGACCCATAGAGATCAAACTGATCACTTAAAACTAGTCAGATATTAATAATAGAAGTTATAAAAGCATTACAAAAATCTTCATTATGCAAACCTAGAGATAACAGTTGTCTCAACGGAGACAAAATTCACCGGAAATAGGGGCATTAGGTAAAAAAATTATTGAGTTTCGATCTGTTTAAACTACATTAAAACTATGATAAAGTATACATAATATGAATCTGTTTCTCACAGTCCAGAAGAATGGGAAGTCCAAGCCAACATCAAGGTGCAGACACATTTAGTGCCTGGTACAGAATGTCTTTCACAGAACCTTCCTTTGCAGCATTCTCTCGAAGTTGAAATCACTTGCTAGTTATGGAGTAAAGGTTACATATTCTTTAGTTCTTACTAGAAATACCAGGCTGCATTCGTGCTATTATACATTCCTCTTGAAAACCCATTAAAATGATATAGTGACTAGAATTTTAATTTAGTTTAATTTTAAAAGACAAGATAGTATTGTGTAGCCATGGCATATATGGAGATTACTATGTAGACCAGGCTGGTCTTGAACTTATGGTGAATCCCCCCAACCCTAACCCTCCCAAGGGCTAAAAGCACAATCACAAAAGGTAAATCAACAACATGATTTGGAAGCTAAAAGACACAATAACAGCTGCATAGTAACTGAATTATCAGTCTCAGAGGAGTAAAGACTTTGTGCTAGCCACTGACAAGGCTGAGGAAGATGCCATTGAGAGTTGTAAGTGATGACTGGGGACCCTGCCTGTCTTTCTTGCTCGTCTCCCATGGTCCTGGCTGATAGGTGGTTCCACAGTATATCCCATGGCAGATTCGACTGTGTCAGTCAGGCGTCCTTGAACCATTTTGTTGTCTCCCTCATGGATATCGGCAGACATTCATGGATCCTAAGACATTGGGTAGAGTATCCTAGTAAGAAAGACAGAGGTCAAACAAACGAACTAGGGTGAGGGAGGGAAAACGAGGGACAGGATCAGGTGTGGGAGGAGACAGGGGAGAAGTATAGAGGGTCAGGAAATTGAACAGAGGTGTGGGGGATGGGGGATGGGGAGCCAGGGGTAGCCACTAGAAAGTCCCAGATGCCAGGAACCAAAGCGGTTCCCAGGACCCAACAGGGATGACATTATCTGAAATACCCAACAAAGGCGAGATAGAACCTGTAGAGACCATGTTCAGTGATTAGGCAAAGCCCCCAGTTTGAGGGATGGGTCCACCCACCCATCTCAAAAATATTAACTCAGAATTGTTCCTGTCTAAAGGAAATGCAGGGACAAACAGTGGAGCAGAGACTGATGGAAAGGCCATCCAGAGACTGCCCCACCTAGGGATCCAACCCATCTGCAGACACCAAACCCAGACACTATTACTGATGCCAAGAAGTGCTTGCTGACAGGAGTCTGTTATGGCTGTCCCCTGAGAGGCTGGCTGGGCCAGAGCCTGACAAATACAGATTCTGATGCTCTCAGCCAACCATCAGAATGAACACAGGGACCCCAATGGAGGAGGTAGGGGAAGGACTGAAGGGGCTGAATGCAACCCCATAGGAAGAACAGCAATATCAGCCAACCAGAATCCCCAGAGCTCCCAGGTACTAAACCACCAACCACAGAGTACACATGGGGGAACCCATGGCTCCAGCTGCATATGTAGCAGAGGATGGCCTTCTCTGACATCAATGGGAAGGGAGGCCCATTGTCCTGTGGAGACTTGATTCCCCAGAATAGGGGAATGCTGGGATGGTGAAGTGGGAGTGGGGGAGGGGGTGGAGGAGCACCCCCATAGAGGCAGGGGATAGGGGCATGGGATAGGGGGTTTGTGGAGGGAAAACTGGGAAAAGGGATAACATTTGAAATGTAAATAAATAACCAATAAAAATAAATAAATTTTTAAAATGGAAAAAAAACGAAGAAAATTGACGAGGAAACAGTAAAGATTATGTAGGAGGAAGAGAACAATACTATTATCGATATCTTCAGAGATTTAAAGCTGCTGAAACATAGCCACTAAACCAGATGCGGATACTGTGTCTTTTTCAGTTTTGCTATAAATTTTGATGACCAAAAGGTAAAAGCAAACTCTTATATACTAATCAGTTTTAAAAAAAACAATTCAGTTGAAGATTTAAAATATAAATAATGGGTAAAAAGCTTTCCACAAATGAAAACAAGATGGAAGCTTTAGAAAACTGAAGAGAATAAACCACAAGAGAAGTGCAGTCTAGTCCAGGAAGTTCAGATTCTGAACAATGGGAGTCCCAAAAAGAAAACAAAGAAAAGCGGAAGGAGGAAATTATCAAAGAAACAACTCAAGAAAATTTCCTGGAATGACAGGACTTAACTTTACAAAGTGAAAGGACCTATTGAGTTCTAAGACAAAGCATGAAAATAATTCTACACAGAGACACGTCATTATGAAACCACAGAACCACGCAGACAAATGAGATTCCAAAACTTTCAAAACACAAGATTCTAAGTAGAACTAGGTACAGAATGGCTTTAGACTTCCCAGCTGCAGCAGCACAAAACACAGAAAAGAATACAAGGGAATGATTGTTAACCTAGAAACCCATCTAGACAAATTACTCATCAGGAAAAAAAAAAAATAAACCTGTTTTCAAACACAAAAGGTAACCAAGGTCACCTCTCAGGTCCATTTCTGATGAAGATGTTAACAGATTTGTTCAACCAAGAGAAAATAGAATCCAAAACAAGGTTCTGATATACCACAAAGGCTGAGACGGAAACAAGAGAACCCAGGTTCATAGCACTGAAGGACACTGACCAGGACCAGAGCAGCGTAGATGACCTTAGGAGAAAACTTATCAGGAAAATACACTAGTGATAGAGTGACAAATGTTTAAAATATGTCTAGGAAGATTTACAAAGCTGGAGGTGAGGGCAGTCTGGAGACATATTAGTTAAGTACCAGAAAGCTGTTCTGATCCAGTCACCCAGAGGTGGGCATAATTAACCACTCAGGACTTCAGTTAGATAATCCAATGGATTCGGTGGTCAATATAAATCGGGTATATTTAGTTCCCATACAGGTTTCCAGCAGTGAATGCTCTCCAGTTCTAGCATGAAGCCAACCCTGGGCTGAGGTGTCTGATTTTACTATGGTCAAAAGGTCAAGATGGTGGGGAATTCTCTCACCATGGATTCGAATCCAATTTTAAATTCACACTGGTTCTTAGAAGCAAGGCCTGCACAGCTCTTTTATCTTAGTTGCCCAGATATGTGGGGGTGGGAAGGACAGAGAATGAAAGCTCTCCATATTCAAACAAATCTGGAGCCAGCCTCTTCCTCAGAAAAGACAAATTACAAGGGGGAAAAAAGACAGCTACAGAAAAAGAAAATATAAAAGGCAAAAGAGAAGTCATCTTAGGATAGTATATGCTGTGGCTCAAATGGGAATAAAATGTACAAAGATATACCATCTAAACAATGAGTGGAATATAATTTAAAAATGGAGGGTGAGGAATGGAAGATTCTGTAGGTACATAGGTACCACATGATGTAATGAAAATAAACTAAATCTTAAATTCTAGAATTGAATCTCTGATTTTAAAAAGTAGCAAAATGAACATTAGTTAGGAATGTGGAAATATGCCAAAGGAACCAGGTAGATAGTTGGAAGTTATTGTCTCTAGGGGTTAAAGGATAAGACATGGGAGTCAGCTGGTATAAGAGGCATTTGTTGGAGAACTTCTGATTGTGTATTTGTGGTGTGTGTTTAATTCACCCGCAACTAATGTGCTAATGGGACTAGAAAGGTCCCTGTTTCCTTGGAAGCTCAAACACTGCTATCATCTAATAGCACAATCTGATCTGCATTTTCTTAAAATGACTCCAATATATTAAAAAGAATTCAAGGGAGGGAAAAAATAGATGCTGATGTGTATATATGGAAGCATTTGGTTGTCAGGAGCCTGGAATATGGGCTTGGAGTGATGGCCGGCTTGAATTCAGGTGTGGTAGCAGCGTCACATAAAGGAGAGTTGTCATTATTTGGAGTCTGGGATGGAAGAGAGGGACTTAAGATTTACACTGCATTTTCTGAGTTAGACAATGAGTAGGTAGACAATGCCGTTTGTTTAAACCAGAAATTATACTGAAGGTATCATCTGGAGGATATGTCTTCAGAGTGGAGTATCCAAGGCCATCACAAATATGGATCTGGAGCTCCAAAGAAAAGCAAGGCTTCAGGTGTGTATTGGGATTAGCATGAGAAACGACCGCCATAGACAACAAAACTCTCAATACCCAGGCATGAGAAACGACCACCATAGACAACAAAACTCTCAATACCCAGGCATGAGAAACGACCACCATAGACTAACAAAACTTTCAATACCCAGGCATGAGAAACAACCTTTCCAGTTGTTGGTCTGGGAAGTGAATGCTATACTCCCAAAACAATATAGGCTGTTGCTGCTGTACTTGGTTCCCTCCTGGAGACTGAAAGTAAGTCCCCATTGCTGACGACACAAGACCCAGAGACACTGAGCTGGATCCAATTTGGAAGGCTTCTTCTTGAGAACTAGCTTTTACAGTACTTGAGGGTGCCATGAAAGCTTCAAAGGAAGGAAACATCCAATAGTCCTACCCAACTATAATGCCTAGGAGCTACAGTGATGACCAGCATGACACAATAACTCTAATGGTACAAGAGCTACATGTATATCTTGGCAGTAGCCAGCAGCTCTCTAATTGGACTTAAGGCCCATTCAACAGGAGGGAAGTTATGCCTGGCACTGGAAACCTAGCCAACCACTTGGGACTAGTGAAGTCTTGGTTCTTACAAGAGAACCTACTCTCACCATTTCACTAAACTAGCACAATGTCTAAATGCATTCTCAGTATTTATCTGTATAACCACCAATACACGTAGCTCTTATCACTCAACAAAACCTCTCTTTGCAACATACAGACAGATATTACTGATCAAAATGCAGAAAACAAATGACCAGGTGGTACTTATATACATAGATACATCTACCATGCAACTCCTGTGGGGCAGTGATCTGTGACAGGCAGTCTGGCATAAGGTAGAGCACAGGTGAAAACTCGGAGACCCAGCGGAATCCACAAGGGACTGGAAACGTTACACCAACACTCCCAGGAGGCTTTTGGCTCCAGTCACAGTCACGTACCACCACGCCCCAGGTAGAGGCATGGTCATGTCCCAGGTGGAGGCCCCAAGTCATCCCCATGTTAATGAGACACCTAGAAGCTTATGTCATGCCCCTTTGCAGTTAATATATAGGCCTCACCTCTCGCAGAGAGGCAGGGGTACAATTCCATTCATGCCAGTCTCCACACGATGAAAATAAATGTCTTGGAATTATAGACTATCTCTTCATCTGGACCTGCCGTGGGAAGCGAGGGATCTGGCCCTCAATTAAGGAGCCACGACTAATTTCTCGCCAAGGGAATCCCAGCACTCCCAGACGGTACCCATTCAACCAAGCCTAAGCAGGTAGCTCTGCACCCCAAGCCACCAAGGCCTGGTCCTGGCTGGAACTCCAGCTGTGTGTCTGCGGCACCCTGCAGAGACTGTGGTGCCCCGGGCTAAAGAACGCACGAAGACCACTGCCACACATTCCCTGGGAATGGCCCCCCTGCCCCACCCACGGGCAGGGCCTGCAAAGGCTTCTGTCTTATTCAGGGTTTCTATTCCTGCACAAACATCATACCCAAGATGCAGGTTGGGGAGGAAAGGGTTTATTCAGCTTACACTTCCAATTGCTGTTCATCATGAAAGGAAGCCAGGACTGGAACTCAAGCAGGTCAAGGAGCAGGAGCTGATCCTGAGACCATGGAGGAATGCTGCTTACTGGCTTGCATGCTTCTCCTGGCTTGCTCAGCTGGTTTTCCAATAGAGTCCAAGACTACCAGCCCACAGATGGTATCACACACAAGGGGCCCTCCCCCCTTGATCACTAATTGAGAAAATGCCTTACCACTGGATCTCATGGAGGCATTTTCTCAACTAAAACTCCTTTCTCTGTGATAGTTTCTCACAGCCCCCACCTGCCCATCAGACTGTGTGGGAAGCCACACAGCCCCACCCAGAGCTGCAGCGCCCAGAACCGACACATGGGGCTTCATTTCACCGTGCCAGGTTTGTCCCAACAAACTCTTATACCTAAGGCTCAGGAAGCCTTCCAAAAGAAAAGGCCTCAAGATTGTAAGAGCAGAGAACCAGGAAATCTGCTGTGAGATCATACATCTAGAAATGGTAGGGAAGTTTCACTCATGATACCTTAGCAATATTGCTGCCTAAATTAGACCTGAAGTGTAGTATCAATACATGCTATGTGGAAGGGAGAGTTTCATGGGGTTCCATAAACACACAACAGCAGGCAACTAGAGAATGCTTAGAGTGGAAGAAATAGTCTTCCCCAGGGATGAGGCCTGTAACTGGTCTGCCAATGCCAAGTGGTCAACCCCCAAATCATATGCATACATGTAAAACTAAACTGACTGAATAGGTTGTACTTATATGTTTAGGTGTGTGTGCGTGCACGAGCGCGCGCGCACACGCACACGCACACGCACGCGTGCGACTATAACAAAGAAAATGAAGTCATGACTTTAAGAGGAAGCAAGGAACGATACATGGGTGGGAGCAAAGAGAGGGAAGGAACTGGGGGAAATTATATTTTATTTTAATGCTTAAAAAAGGTAACTGAAGTTCTAGAGGTGGTTGAGATTGACCAAGGAGTCATGTAAATAGAAATTAATGTCTGCATATCTATTATCTAGAATTAAAAACAGAGACTCAATGAGATACTCATGTACGCCATAATCACAGAAGAACTTCCCCAAAGGGTAGTACACATACTTAATGGATATTATTCAGATAATAAAGGAGGAAAGCTGGTGTGTCCTAAAATGTGACTCAGACTTGATATTATACTAAGTAAAATGAATAAGTCAGCAAAAGACAAACCCTGTTTAACTCCACATAGGAGGTACTTAGAGTAATCAAAATAACAAAAGATAAATGGTACAACTATGGCTGCCAGGGTCTAGGAGGAGGGAGCTCTGGAAAAGATATTTAATGAGCATAGAGTTTGAATTTTACAGAGTAAAGAGATATGGAAGTAGATAATGATGATAATTGCCCATTATGATATTTGATACCACTAAATGTTAAGTTTGATATTTTTTTGACAAAATGAAAAAATGGGTAGGCGGCAGGACTTACAGAGAGTTCAGCATCCAAGGCCGAGCTGGAAGGAACACAAAGGGAAGAGGAAGAGAGCCTGCAAGGGGAATGACAGACTGGCCTAGGAGATAGGATTGCACTATGGGAGCTAGGAAAGGAGTCTTGAAGGTACATGGGATGCCCAGCAGGGAACCAAGGTAGGTATGAGAGGCAAAAAGACATGGCTTAGGAACAGCCTGAGCTCTGGGGTGGCTGAGTAAGTTTGCAGTCACTGTAATCGCAGATAATAACAACACATTTTCTCAAGAATCTCTTATGAGCCCGGTATTATATACTTCATCTCATTTAATCCACTCAGTGATGCCACTTTCATGAAATGGATGATGTTATTAATAGCCACATTTTTAGATGAGCAAACGGAGTGGGGAGGGGCTCGGCTCATAAGGAATAAAGCTGGGCAGCTGGCATCTGACTCCAGATGACAAATGCTTGAACCTCGCACCCATCTTCCAAATGATTTGCCCCGAATAACACAACTCACTCACTCATTCAGCAGTCCGACGGTACACTAGGGCCTGATCCAAACGATGATCATTCAAAGTAAAGCTCTTGACATCAGAGGATTCTCACATAGGAAGAAGCTCTCGGTGAGCAAACTTTAAAATGTGTGCATACTGCTAATGCTTGAGGCAGTGAACCGTAAGAAAGCAGACAGGGTAGATACAAACTGGCTGGACAGGAAAGCAGTCCTAAGATAGCATCGCAGAAAAACCAAAGAGACTCAAGGATTTGTGACTCGAAAAGATGGAATCCGGGTTGAAGGAACAGGAAGTGCCTTGGCCCTGAGGTAAGAATGAACTTGGCTCAGGGGGAAGCCTGGGGCAGAAGCAGAAAGACAGCCAAACTGGCAGGCAAGGAAATGCAGACAGGGAATCAGGGCTATACCACATTTGGTCTCCAAGATTTGAGTTATTATTCCAGCCATGGTGGGGGGCACTTGAAGGACTGTGGGCAGAGTGGTAAAATCATGACTCACACTCTACCTGCTGGAGTAGAGTCCAGACTTGACATTCTGTGACCTTTGTCCTCTGAGCGGTCATGTGGCTTCTAAGCATTTGAAATGCAAATGATCCAAACTGAAATGTACTTTAAGTGTACAGAGCACACTAGATTTCCAAGACAGTACAATAAAATGTAATTGACTCATAAATAGTTGCTTATATTCACTATGTGTTTGAAATGAAAATATTTTCCTGACCGGGCAGTGGTGGCACACACCTTTAATCCCACACTCGGGATGCAGAGGCAGGTGAATTTCTGAGTTTGAGGCCAGCCTGAGTTCCAGGACAGCCAGGGCTACACTGAGAAACCCTGTCTCAAAAAAACAAAAAAAAAAAAAAAAGAAAGAAAGAAAAGAAAATATTTTACTGGTAATAGGTAAATATAGAAAGTAATTTTTCACCTCTCTCTCTCTCTTTCTCTCTCTCTCTCTCTCTTTCTCTCTCTCTCTCTCTCTCTCTCTCTCTCTCTCTCTCTCTCTGTGTGTGTGTGTGTGTGTGTGTGTGTGTGTGTATAACATAGCTACTGGCAAATTTGAAATTAAATATGTGGTTGTAGTTCTGTTTCTATTGGCCAGCACTGATCAGCCTGGACAACTTCCTCTGGGTCTGATGAGTTGTTCTCAACCTCAGAAAACAATAATAACAAACAGCATACTAATACTATGCATAAAGTCGTACAAGAACATATTATGTGAGAACGTACATTACTGAGATGATAGTCACCAAAAAAATGTGCTGGTTCCTTATAGGCCAAAAGTAATGTTAAAGTCTGGGTTGAGGTTTTTGTTGTTTTTTCTATAGGGGTGATGAGGTTGTTGAACATCATCTGGTTCCTCCCTGTTCTTCCTTATGTCTCTAGCAGTAGACATTTTTAAAACATGTCCCAGGTTAAGAATATAGATCTCAGAGAAGTCCCTGTGTAGGAGCTTGTAATTAAGGCAGATGCTCACAAGGAGTCAAATGCAGAAATGCCACATCTATAACACACACACACACACACACACACACACACACACACACCTGCCAAGACCCACGGACCATCTCAGAAGCTGGGCTTGGAAAGGAGTGTAATAAGAGCCAGGGGTCAGGGAGGGCTGAGCTGAAACTGTCTTCTGGACACGACATAACCACTGCACTTATAAAGTCCAGCAGTTACAATTGCCTGCTGACCATCTGCACAAGAGCAAGCCCCTGGCTGAGGGCTACAGACACTGAGGGCTTCCGAGGAGGAACACTCCATTTTCTCTAAGGGTGCAGACACTCGCTGATCAACCTTGCTCCTGGGGATGTCTGTACAATCCAGGAGAAGATGGGGGCAGCACAAATTGGATTCTGTGAGTTATTAAAGAAAGAGGTCACATGACTGTGTAGGCTGAAAGAGTTGGAGGTGAAACTGTTCCCAGTTTGTGAGGGGAGAATATGATCAAATATGGTATGCATGTGTGAAACTCAAAGAATTAATATAAGAATGTAACTCTCTAACCCTTGGAAACTTTATTTATCTCTGCAAAGTTCTCTGTATAAGTTTGAACCTCAGATATTTACTATGATATTATAATTATCTGGTCTACTCAAGCAAGTAGATTCCAAATGTCAGCAACTGTATCTGTAATCTTAATTATACAATCTTAATTGTAGTCGATTAGAATTTAAGATTGGAGCACGTGTTCTAATCTGGAGAGTCTTGTGGGTGTGAATTTATAGTCTCACAATGTTATAACTCAATAGTGTTTTGAATTACTTATAAGAGCTTTTTAAAAATGCAATTGTAGGAGATGCCAGGAGTGACCTTTAATAGCAGCGAGGAAATGCAGACATCATATAGGGAGTCTTTCAAGCCCAGCCTCCTCTCCTAGCTTCATTTTGTTGCTCTGAGAAAACATTCTAACTAAAAGCAATTCAGTGGAATAAAGGGTTAATTTCAACTTGCAACTCCCAGGTTGCAATCTATCCATTGAGGGAAGACAGAACAGAATCTCAATGCAGAAATCATAGAGAAATGATGCTTGGTAGCTGATCTCTTATATACCTGCAGGTCACCAGACAAGGAAATGCCACAACCTATAGTAGGCTGGGCCCCCCTATAGCATGTAAGATAAAAAACCTCTCACAGACATGTCCACAGACCAACCTACTAAAGACAAGCACTCAGTGACTCCAGATGTGTCTAATCAGTTATTGTTAACTAGAACTCCCATACTTCCGCATCTACCTTCTTTTCTTTTTCTGTTCTGCATATGGCAGGCCTTCATTCTAAATTTACATCTACTGTATTGGTGTATTGAGTTGTCTCCTTCCCTTCTTTGTAACAGTTTAGTTGCTTTCTGCTTTCTTCTCCCTCTTCTCTTTCTCCTCCTCCTCCTCCTCTCCTCCTCCTCCTCCTTCTTCTCTGCATCATGACTACCCATCCTAATTAATCTTCTTCATGAACAAATGAAAAATAGCACCTCCTATCTTCCAACTACTAAATGTGTGTGTATGTCTGTGTGCTTGTATCTGTGTGTGTGTGTGTGTGTGTGTGTGTGTTTGGGTGAGGGGGATGTCTGTGTGGGTGTCTTCGTGTGTATGTCTGTGTGTGTCTGTATTTGTGTCTGTGTGTGTGTATATATATGTCTCT